>JAHHUM010001580.1:101905-203998 GCA_036173005.1 Crenichthys baileyi | reverse complement strand
GGCAACCTCCCCTCTTTTTTTTTTTTTTTATTCGTCACTTGGAGGTTTTTGGAAATGAACACCTTGTTTGAGGTCATGCCACAATCTCTCTACTAACTTCTCCGAGGCAAATGAGGCCTCCAGAGCTTTACATGTTGTTCTGGGTTCTCTTGTGACATCCAGGATGAGTCATCAGTGCGCTCATATAGTAGTTTTGGTAGACCTACTTCTCCTTGGAAGGTTTACCGCTGTTCTATGTTTTTTTATTTTTGTGGATAAATGTCTCCCACTTGTGATCGTTGGAGTGCCAAAGCTTTCCAGACTGATAGACGTCAATGACCTTATTTCTCATCTCTTCTTAAAAGTCTTTTGACTGGGAAATAATATGTTGTATTCTGCTCAAATTATTTCTTGATTCTACAGGTCTGGCCATGATCAGACCTGTGCTATTGTGGTTGATAACAGTTAAGTAATAATTGAAAAAGGCAGGGATCAGATTGGTTTAGATATCAGATTGGTTTAGAAATCGTTTTTCCATCAATGAATTAAATTCATGATTTGAAAACTGCAATTTGTATTTACTTAGGTTATATTTGTCTGCTATTCAAATTTATTTGATGATCTGAAACATTTAAGTTTGGCAAAAAGGAAAAACACAAGAGAACCATAAAGAGGCAAACACTTTTCATGGCACCTTATCTCTTCCACTTTAACCCGTATATACACAGCGGATTCTTAAATATTTATAGTCTATTACTGACTTCACAATCTGAAAGGTTGATGTAGACCTGTGCTCTTAAGACTCCAGACTTGAATCAAACTCTGACGATTTCTTGGACTTGAGTCTCATAAACAGTCCTTTTCTCATGTAATCAAGGGTTAAAGTAATGCCGGGTTCACACAGCAAGATGCCAATTTTTGACCAAATCTTTAGCTTAATCTTAAGGATAACCCAATTATTGTGATGACTCTAAACATAATCTTTTGAGGTATTTTATTTGTGTGTGGTGTATTAAGGGTGATCTTGGCACCGCTCCAACCTCAAATCGGGGATATTCAACATGTTGTAATGTCTTGGCCCAATATCCTAGCATGTGGGGTGTTCCCCGAGGACAAATGAGCCTTTTGAATGTGACGTGCAGCCAGTCAGAAAGTAAGGTAACAGAACAATGGAGAGGAATCCAAAATACAGAAGACAAAATAACTGCCATGACGCACCAGAAATCAGTGCATGTTATTTCAACTGTAATTAACCAGGAAAACTCAAAGAAATATCAGAACAGAGAACAATCTAAACACCGTGTGTAACAATGTTTCCCAAAAAAAAAAAAACACAACTGCCCTCCATATATTAGTGGAGCAAGTAGAGCCCCTGCTTATGCTGTCTTCACTCCTTTAACCAACACCTTTTCTTTTTCTAATATTTTTTTCTCTATTAAAATTAGTCCACAAACTATTGCTATTGCATATTCCTTGTCTGCCATGTTTATTTACTCTGAAGTCACGTTTGATCTCGCGAGATTTTGCGAGATTTCCCATCTGCCATCTCAATGTTTGTGAGCATGATCTGTTTATGTGTGGTGTGCTGTGCTTGCCATGTGGCTGTACACCAAACACTGTAGGACCAAACTTGTTATACCTACTATTTGTTATCATCATGTGTGGGGTCTCTCAGGTTTCGAAAATCAACAGACAATTTTAAAATCTTGCTTAGTGAACAAGGTATAATCCGTTAATTGTAGATCTTAGAATTCAATGACGCCTCCTTGAACCGCCACCTTAACGTGGTGGAGGTGTTTGAGTACTCAAATGATCCTAGAGGCTATGTTGTCTGGGGCTTAAATGCCCCTGGCAGGGTCTCCCATGGCAAACAGGCTCTAGGTGACAGGTCAGACAAAGAGCGGTTCAAGAATCCTTCATGACGACTAATATATCAAGGCACTGACGTCGCCCGGTACGGCGGAGCCGGGGTCCCCCCCTGGGCCAGGCCTGGGGTCGGGACCCCGGAGAGCGCCGGGGGCCCGGGGTTGCTCGGCCAACCGAACGAGAGACGCGGGCCATCCCCCGGGGGCCCCCACCTCCAGGGGAAACCGTGAGGGCCGGTGCAAAGGGGGATTGGGTGGCGGACGAAGGTGGAGACCTCGGCGGCCCCGATCCCCAATGCTTAGGCTGGCTTGGGGACGTGGAATTCACCTCGCCGGGGGGGAAGGAGCCTGAGCGTGTGCGGGAGTTGAGAGGTATCGCCTAGAAATAGCGGGGTCCCCCTCCAGCACAGCGTAGGGTCTGGAACCCATCTCCTTTAGAGGGGCTGGACCTCCCCTTCTACTCTGGAGTGGCCCACGGGGGAAAGGGCGCGGGCTGGTGGGGGTTCTTGTTCCCCCGTCCCCCCCCCGTCTCGTGTTTGGGGTGCTGGATAATGCCCCTCCCGGGGACTCCCTTATTCTGCTGGGGGACTTCAACGCCCCCTGTGGGAAACGACAGTGACACCTGGGGAAAGGTGATCGGGAGGAATGGCCTCCCCCATCTGAAACCGAGTGGTGCTTTTTTATTGGACCTGTGCTAGTCATGGATTGTTCTATAATGAACAATGTTCAAGCAAAGGGGGTCCAACAGGGCACTTGGCACCAGGAACCCCTAGGCAGGTGTGTATGTTGTCGTATTTTAAATTGTTGTCGTATCATCAACCTTCGGCCGCTGTTTTGGACACTGGGGTGAAGAGAGGGGCTGAGCTGTCCACTGATCACCACCTGGGGGTGAGTTGGATCCTTTTGGAAGGAGATAGCCGGACAGTTTGGGCAGGCCCCAAGCGCATAGTGAGGGTCTGCTGGGAACGTCTGGGGAGCCCTGGGCCAGGGATGTATTCAACTCCCACCCCCGGGGGAAAAGCTTTGACCAGTTTTCGGGGGATTTTGGAGACATAGAGTCCGAGTGGACCATGTTCTCCGCATCTATTGTCGATGCTGCTCCCCGTAGCTGTGGCTGTAAGGTCTGCGGTTTGCTGTCGCGGCGGCAATCCCAAAACCCCAGTGGTGGACACCGGCAGTAAGGGATGCTGTCAAGCTGAAAAGGGATCCCTTCGGCTGTGGTTGGTTTGGGGGACTCCTGAGGCGGCTGAGGGGTACCGTGACGCCAAGCGTGCTGTGGCCCCGGGGGTGTGGCGAGGCAAAACTCGGGCCTGGGAGGAGTTCGGTGAGGCCTGGAGAAGGACTCCCGGTTGACCTCGAAGCGTTTTCTGGAAAACCGTCCGGGGGGCCTCAGGGGGGGGAAGCAGTGCTTCGCCAACACTTTTTATAGTGGGGGGTGGGAGGCTGCTGACCTCGACCTGAGGACATTATCGGGGTGGAAGGAGTACTTCGAGGTTTCCCCCAAATCCTCCCCCAACCATTCCCCCTGTTGGAAACAGGGCGGGGGGACTTGGGGTTGGACTCTTTCATCACCCGGCTGAAGTCCCGAGGTAGTTTAAAAAGCTCCCTCGGTGGCAAGGCTTGGGGGGGTGGATGAGATCCGCCCCTGAGTACCCAAAATCTCTAATGTTGTGGGGCTGTCATGGTTTACACGCCTCTTTCACATTGCCTGGCGGTCGGGGACAGTGCCTCGGGACTGGCAAACGGGGTGGGGGGCCCCCTTCAAAGGGGGGACCGGAGGGGGGTGTTCCAACTACAGGGGGGATCACACCCCTTTACCCCCTCCCGGTAAGGCCTACGCCAGGGTATTGGAGAGGAGAGTCCGTCCGATAGTCGAACCTGGGCTTCAGGAGGAGCAGTGGGTTTTTTGTCCCGGCCGTGGAACACTGGACCAGCTCTATACCCCTACAGGGTACTCGGGGGTTCAGGGAGTTTGCCCAAAAACCGGGTCCACATGTGTTTTGTGGACCTGGGAAAAAGCATTCGACTGTGTCCCCTCGTGATGCCCTGTGGGGGGTGCCCAGGAGTATGGAATCGGGGGCCCCTTTTTGGGGGCCATCCCGGTCCCTGTACGAGCGGAGCAGGAGTTTGGTTCGCATTGCCGGCCACTAAGTCGGGCCCTTTTTCCCAGTGCATGTTGGACCCCGGCAGGGCTGCCCTTTGTCACCGGTCCTCTTAAAAACTTTTATGGGACAGGATTTCTAGACGCAGGCAAGGGCCGGAGCGGGTCTGGTTTGGGACCAGTGGATTTTCGTCTCTTCTTTTTTGCAGATGACGTGGTCTTGCTGGCCCCCCTAGCCAAGACCTACAGCATGTGCTGGGGCGGTTCGCAGCCGAGTGTGAAGCGGCTGGGATGAAGATCAGCTCCTTCAAGTCAGAGGCCATGGTACTTGACCGGAAAAGGGTGGCTTGTCCTCTTCAGGTTGGCGGAGAGTTCCTGCCTCAAGTGGAGGAGTTCAAGTATCTCGGGGTCTTGTTCACGATTGAGGGAAGAATGGAGCGGGAGATCAACAGACGGGTCGGTGCGGCTACTACAGTAATGGGGGCACTGTGCCGGTCCATTGTGGTGAAGAGGGAGCTGAGCCGAAAAGCGAAGCTCTCGATTTACCGGTCAGTCTACGTTCCTACCCTCACCTATGGCCATGAACTTTGGGTCATGACCGAAAGAACGAGATCCCGGATACAAGCGGCTGAGATGAGCTTCCTCTGTAGGGTGGGACTCCCTTAGAGATAGGGTGAGCAGCTCGGCCATCCGGGAGGGGCTCGGAGTAGAGCTGCTGCTCCTCAACATCGAGAGGAGCCAGTTGAGGTGGCTCGGGCATCTATATCGGATGCTTCCTGGACGCCTTCCTCGGGAGGTGTTCCAGGCACGTCCCCCGGGAGGAGGCCCAGGGGACGGCCCAGGACACGCTGGAGGGACTATGTCTCTCGGCTGGCCTGGGAACACCTTGAGCTCCCCCCGGAGGAGCTGGAGGAGGTGTCTGGGGAGAGGGACGTCTGGGTGTCTCTGCTTAGTCTCCTGCCCCCGCGACCCGGTCCCGGATAAGCGGAAGACGACGAGTACGAGTACGAGTAAGAGTACGAGAAGTGAATGATAATGTTTACTCTAAGTTACCATAGTTTTAACAAATGGAAATATCATGCATAGCAGTCGAGGGTTCTCTTTGAGATTTCTTGAGAGTACGTGCCACAAAAGTAATTAACAGCAGTTTGTTTTATTTCATGTTACCGTTGAACACGCATTAAATCACAGACCAGACCTCGGACAGAAATGCACAAATTCCCCTCTTTAAGGGTGTGTTTGGATTTATTAACCAAGGACATGTGTGGCTATTAATAGTTTATAACAACAGTATGTTAGCTGGAGCTTCATAATAATGACCACATGAATATCTCTTAAACTTCAATCCTGCTTGAAATGACTTTGAATTGTTTAATAAAATTGACTTAACCTGGGGCATCTTATTCTCTTACTGTTGAACTAGTATCTTTACAAATACTCTTCAGGTTCTTAAGAAAATAAGAAAGTCCTGTTTCATTTTTGTTTGAAAATTGGACATTTAAAATGTGTTACCACACAGTAACTCTATTTTATGTGGACATAAGTGCATATTTACATTTGTAGTGGACAAAAAATTAAGCCTAGTAAATGTAAAACAATTCACAGCATTTAACCAACTTATGTTTCATGTTGAATGTTCAGAAATAGGATAAATGTATTAAATGTTCATGTGTTAATTTAGGCTTTAAGACATTCATTTGAACCTATAAGGTACACAATCTGCAGTTTAGTCTGACCAGACAGGATGTATCTGATCTAAGTATCTCTTAAGAGGCTTGAGACTTGACTAAGACTTGCGCCTGAAAGATGTTGAGTTGACTTGGAGTAAAAAAAAAAGACTTCAAAACATATCTGCTTCATCCTAATCTATCAGACTGTAACGTGTTAAATTAACATTAACAAACAAAATAAGAAATTTAAAACTGAGGAACTTTATGAACCTATTTTTTTTACTAAAAGATCAAAAGCTTGATTGTTTTTTCAGAAAGCCATGGCTAACATTTGGCAGATGAATTGGGGCCTTTACATGAGACAGTCTTATGTCACAGACTGACATTTACCCCTAATTTTTATGGCTTTGTATAAATGAGAGCTTTGTCTCAGATCTGCTTCACTTTCCCTTTGATTTTGAGCAGCAATGGCAGCAGAGGCCTGATCTGAAAAAAAAAAAATCAATTTGCAGCCACTTGTGCATTTTAGACAAGGAAGTCTAATTCATTCATTATTTTTTGAATTTGAAAGATCATTTTCCCAAATTAAGTGAATATAGTCATTCATTTGTTCCATATTTTTACATTGAGATCCAAAACACAGAAAGGTTGGTTAAAATGATGCATCTTAGCACAAAACTTCACTGATAAACATGTTAGAAACATCATGGGCCACATCAGTATTTTTATAAACCAAAACAGAAATAACAAATTCCTATACAACAATCCAATTTTACAAAACACAAATACCATCTCTCTAAATGGTTGATCATTCTTTTTACTCTGTTTCTAGTTCTTCATTAGAAGTAGGTTCTAGCCCCAAAGGACAGCTGCTAAAACCTGTTACTGAGCTGAAGATTGTCTTCTCTTAGACAGCCTGGGTTACATAGAACCACCTATTCTTATTGGAGTATATGGCATCATATATTTAGACACAGTTGCACAGAATGACAGCTAAGTTTGAAAAAGACAGACACTATTACTGCCTTTAAATCCTTTATTTAGAAAGCATGCATAACAGATGACCTCAGAATGTGTGTATATATTTTGGTGTTTAACTAACAATAGCTCATCAGTTTTTTCTTTTAGTTGTGTGTGCTACAAGGATGCATCTGCAAAGTCCAGATAAGGCATTTTAATGTTTGTCCACTGATGGTTTAATGAACACACTGGTTAATGTTAATGGTTAAACAGGGCCAAACAGCATGAATTTAAGCACATTTTCCAGATGAACGATCTTGAACTGTCTGCAGAATACTACACACAGACTAAGCTATACTATGGGGAAGGAACCTCTGTATGAACCATAGCACATGATCGCCTGGGATCAGTCCCATTGTACTGGAAAGTCTCAGGGTGGCCTTTCAAAAAGGGGTTCGATTTCGATTATCTGGGAACAACTGGCAGCCACTTCTTCCATTTGAATTCTTATAGGAGCAGGTACGAGAAGTGAATAATGCAGACGTGTATAGAATCTGGCCATTGATGTGCCCTCCTGTCCTTGCACACGGGGAAATAGTCGCTATCAATGGAGCAAGAGCGGGCATTGTGCTGTCTCCTGAGAGACAAACAGATCAGCTGCGAACATACTGGAGCAATACCATACATAACCCTGTGTTGCTAAAGGAGGAATTTCCCTTCTGGAAAATGTATTTGCTCTGGGATGAGAAAGCCTTTGAGGGTCACTTGCTTTGCAAATGTACTCGTACTCGTCGTCTTCCGCTTATCCGGAACCGGGTTGCGGGGGCAGCAGACTCAGCAGAGACACCCAGACGTCCCTCTCCCCAGACACCTCCTCCAGCTCCTCCGGGGGAGCCCAAGGCGTTCCCAGGCCAGCCGAGAGACATAGTCCCTCCAGCGTATCCTGGGCCGTCCCCTGGGCCTCCTCCCGGTGGGACGTGCCTGGAACACCTCCCGAGGAAGGCGTCCAGGAGGCATCCGGTATAGATGCCCGAGCCACCTCAACTGGCTCCTCTCGATGTGGAGGAGCAGCGGCTCTACTCCGAGCCCCTCCCGAATGGCCGAGCTCCTCACCCTATCTCTAAGGGAGTGCCCGGCCACCCTACGGAGGAAGCAGTGGACAGCTCAGCCCCTCTCTTCACCCGAGTGTCCAAAACATGCGGCCGAAGGTCTGATGATACGACAACAAAGTCGATCATTGACCTCCTGCCTAGGGTGTCCGGTGCCAAGTGCACTGATGGACACCCTTATGCCTTGAACATGGTGTTCATTATGGACAATCCGTGACTAGCACAGAAGTCCAATAACAAAACACCACTCGGATTCAGATCGGGGAGGCCATTCCTCCTGATCACGCCTCTCCAGGTGTCACTGTCGTTTCCCACGTGGGCGTTGAAGTCCCCCAGCAGAATAATGGAGTCCCCGGGAGGGGCACTATCCAGCACCCCCGACAGGGACACCAAGAAGGCCGGTTGCTCCGCACTACCGCTCGGCCTGTAGGCCGAAACGACAGTCAGAGACCTATCCCCGACCCGAAGGCGCAGGGATACGACCCACTCATCCACCGGGGTAAACCCCAACACAAGACGGCTGAGCTGTGGGGCAACAAGCAAACCCACCCCAGCCCGCCGCCTCTCCCCGTGGGCCACTCCAGAGTAGAAGAGAGTCCAGCCCCTCTCAAGGAGATGGGTTCCAGAGCCCACGCTGTGCGTGGCGGCGAGCCCGACTATTTCTAGGCGATATCTCTCAACCTCCCGCACAAGCTCAGGCTCCTTCCCCCCCGGCAAGGTGACATTCCACGTCCCTAGAGCCAGTCATAGGTCATCTCCAGATCCACAAAACAGTTGTAGACCAGAGAAGCATAGTCCCATGGCCCCCTCAGAAATACTGCGAGGGTAAAGATCTGGTCCACTGTTCCAGGGCTAGGACGAAAGCCACATTACTCCTCCTGGATCTGAGGAACCTCCTCTTCAACACCCCAGAATAAGCTTTCAAAGGGAGGCTGAGAAATGGGATCCCTTGATAATCTGAACACACTCTTCATTCCCCTTGGGTTGTTGTATGATTTAAAAATGCAGCGGTTTGCTGGCTTATTTTAGGATTTTACAAAAAGTGCTGTTTTTCCCTCAGGATCAACATTGTATCACCTCTAAAAATACATGTTAACCTTCTGAAATCTGTGCTGTGCAGCCCAGTGATACTGTGTTTCAGAGAGGATGTTGGGTAATACTCTGTATTGACTGACAAACTGATGACTGCCCAGCAACAAGCGCATTCAATAAACAGTGGATATTAGGATCAACAGGATAACTGCATAGTCTTGTACGAATCAATAGCTGTAGAGGTCATGATGGTGTATGAACATTGTGTAAAAGAGTGTGTGTATTTATGTGTGAATATCATCCAAAAAGATGTTTTCTAACTCATCACCTCTCTCTCTTCCACCTAGATGGTTTATAAGCCCTGGCTGTGTTCTCAGTACTTCCAGACCACCCAGATACACTGCAGCAATCGAATCCCCTGTGGCCAGTACTGCCTGGAGGTTCAACAGCGCTGCCCCTTTGTCCTCCCTGACAATGATGATCTCATTCATGGAGGCAGCCCAAGTTTTGTATGCACAGGTAAAATTTGTGAACCACATAATACCTTATTTCAGTTTTCTTGTCTGTTCCACCAACAACATGCATACCTTTGTTTTTAAAGATACAGTATAATTGACTCGAAACATACGGCTACAGTCTTTAATAAACTCACATCTTGCTAATGCTGTTCTTATGCAACACAGTTTGCTGAAGTACTAGCTTAACGTTAGCATGTTTCTTTGCTGTTTTGATTTGAGTCATTTATAATTAGTCTAAAAAGTAATTTCAATGCAGTTCCACTGAATTGTTTGCAGACAAAATTTATAGAATAATTTAATTCTTTCACTTCAGAAACTAAGCACCTTTTTTGGAACTTTAGCAAAATAACTATCCGAGTACAGCAGAGGTAGCAGGTCATACAACACAGTCCGACAGGAAGCAGCTGCAGCTACCACAAAATGCCGTAAAGGAAGTTTAACTTTTTGTGAAACATAAATCTGATAAACTGTGTTTGAGTATTCGCTGGCTTCCTCAAGGACCCAGATGTATGTCACAAAAAAACAAACAAACTGAATTTTGAAATGAAAATTGAATTCAAGAACAGAAAGTGAATGTAGTCAGAAGGAATTTTTAATACAACGCAATACAATTTCAAAGCAAAGTTTCAATTAAGTGAAATTCATTTTCAAACCAATGCATTTAATTTGTAATTATTCGAATACAGATTAAGTCTGAATTCAAATTCTGATGGCACAAGTTTGTGCCCATAATAGAAGTGACCAACCCCAAAAAACAAAGGCTGTGCTTTGTCGGGGATGCAGCTGACAGCCGATCTTTTAAAAATGTTGTGAACTGGACCCAGAGCAGATACCTGGTATCAGATTGGAACATCCCTTCTTTAAGACATAAAAGAACTGCAGCACATCCAGTTTCTTATTGATATTTTACTATCGCACCACTGTTTAATGAGGAATTAAGGGTTTTGATTGGTGGCAGAAAACAAAACATTGTCCCTATAAATCCAGGGGCTCATGGCTGTGAGAAACAGGTTCTTCTCAAACACACACACACACACACACACACACACACACACACACAGCTCTCATGCAGTCTTTAATGGGGCAACATAAGCTCAAGACCACCAGCTCCAGTGGGATACCCTTTCTTTGACACACAGAAACCTCTTGTGTGTTTACAGTTACAAGATGTCTTTGCTAATAAGGCCAACAGCTTCTCCGTAAAAGGTTCAGAGGACATTTCCATCTTATTCAAGCTTTTTATGTCTAGGATAACTGAATAAATGGAAAATAAGAATTTTGTTAGCTGCTTTTTAAACAAAAACTAAAATATTAGTTATGAGTTGCCACATATCATAAAATCTTAGCATAAAATTAGCAAAGGCCTAATGTTGCATTGCTCTCTGGTCCTCTTGTACACTATTTTGACATAGTAAACTCGTATGCCATAGTGTATGCTGCCTCCTGGTGGTCATATGGAGCAATATGTTTGTGGGCGTTTTCAGATCAGAGGTTTTTTCAGATTTTTTTTATCAAGATAAGAATATTAAGCTGCATTTGGTAGTTTGAAAATCTATGTTTTGCTTTTGTCTAGATATTTTATTGAAACAAGTAAGGCAAATATCCTGTTTTTGAAATCATTTTAACAGTCTGACCAAGTCTTTCATCCTTATGCCAAAAATGATTACTACAAAGATGGCAAATCTGATCTAACCTCCAATTTTGGAGGAAAAACATAACTTGTTCATGAGAATTTGGGTATGGAATTAAAACTGAACATTGCAGAGATATTTGATAAGGCATACCATTAGATACTGAAAAATACAGCAATATTAGTGAACATTGTAGTCACAGACTGCTGAGCTGTTTTTATGCTTTATTTTTTAAAAAGCAAACATTATCAGTGTAGACCCTATGAACAAAGCAATAGTAATCATCTTTAGATAGAAACGTAGCATCTACACCTGTTTAATCTTCTACTAAGCTCTCATGTATCTCATTAATTGTAAATGTTTTATTTGGCTGTCCTACAAACTTTAATGCTTCTTCTTGTTGGCACTCAGTTTTCCTCCTCAAAATAGCATAGATGGTGGAGTGTTTTTGTTTGTGTATGAGTGTGTGATTTACAGGTGTAAGTGAGAAGTTTACATTATCTTATCACCGAGATGTGTGTGATATTAATTTTAGGCTTTTAAAGATGTTCTTTCTTCAGGCTACAATGATTACACAGCAAACCATGTCAATAGTCTTTAAAAATAGAATTTGGTAAACCAGTTTACTTCAATTCACATGAATGAAAATTTGACATACAGGCTCAAATAGGAACAAATGCCCCCAATAATGTTAAAATTAATGCTCTTTAACACATTTGCAGAGAAACCAAACACTTAAGTGTTTGGTTATAAGTAAGTGTTTTGTCTCTATTCTGTCTGTTTTAGTCCACTCTTCGTATCAGAAATGGTCAAGCTCATTTAAAGTGGCTTGACAGTTTGGGTCAGAAGGTTGAAATTTGGAAAGAGTTGTTGGGTTTTCTAACAAGACATTGATCCTAAAGACACATGGAACTACGTTTTGAGAGGGATAAATCTGTGTAAGCCTGTGGAATCGTTCTGATTGAAAATTTAAGGACTGTACTTTCGAACCTGGGCCATGTTAGGATTTAATTTGATTGATCTCTGTCCTTTTTGTTTAGAAGAGTAGTCAAATATCATGCCAAAATTATGAAACACCCTCGCTGGTGGCTACAAAAGCATGCTGTCCATCTGAAACATTAATCCAAATGTTTAAAGGAGTGTTTTGCCTAAACCGGCTCAGTTACGGTTGAGGTGCAAACACACCCTCCATTTCTGCTACCTGTATGACCCCCTCTCTTTTCCAATGGTTATGATCAATCTGACAGAGAGAGATATCCCAATCGTTGTGGTTTTTAGTATAACAATCGCCATCAGTGGGCTCTAGATGGACAAACTGTCTACCTTTAAGGCTAGGTTTAAAACTTTCCTTTTTGATAAAGCTTATAGTTAGAGTGGCTTAGGTTATCCTGAGCTATCTCTGTAGTTATGCTGCTATAGGCTTAGGCTGCTGGAGGACATAATGACCACTTTCACCCTCTTCGCTACTTTCTCACGCTACTCTTCAATTTTGTATTATTTGGTGTTATGTCAGCTTTTAACTTTGTTCTCTCTCTTTTCTCTTCCTAGAAGCTACACCTGGCCTGACTCTGTGTCTACCTGTAACACCTTTCCCGGAGAGGGGAATCCTCCAAGCTTCTGCTGGCAACAACTTAATGCTCACCCTCTACCGATGATCCACATGGCCCTGTCTTTCAGTGTTTAACCCTTTCTCTCTCCTAGACATGGCGATTGACTGAGCTTTTACTGTAACTAACTCTATGTGCTCTCTTCAGACTCTAAACTTGAAAACTGGCTCAGAGTTTATCTGTTCTTTCTCTCTAGGTGAAACGACTAAAGGAGCTACATCCATTAACATTTACCTTTTCCTTCCCATAGAAAGTACTCCTGGATCAGTGCTTCTTTGTTCTCTTTGTGTCTCTGCTCTGTTCTCTCTAACCCCCAGTCGGTCGTGGCAGATGGCCGCTCACACTGAGCCTGGTTCTGCTGGAGGTTTCTTCCTGTTAAAAGGGAGTTTTTCCTCTCCACTGTCGCTACATGCATGCTCAGTATGAGGGATTGCTGCAAAGTCAACGCCAGTGACTGTCCACTGTCTCTACATGTTCATCCGGGAGGAGTGAATGCTGCAAGTCACTGACTGGATGCAATCTGCTGGGTTTCCTTTCCTTAGATAGAAAAACTTTGTATCCAGTTTGAATAAATAACAGAATCTGGCTGCACTGTTCAATGATTAAGATTAATTGGAATGTATGTACCTGACTTTTGTGAAGTGCCTTGAGACGACGTGTTGTGAATTGGCGCCATATAAATAAACTGAATTGAATTGAATTGAATTATAGGTGATTTTGAGTCTACATGTATACTTTTGACTCTAAATACAGAACATTTATTCAAGGTTTAAAATGTATTTTATAACCATGTCCATGATCAGTGTATTTAAACTTGAATGAAAGTGTAACATGCTTTACTTTTACTGCCTGAAATTAAAACTAAGGTGCTGCATGACGATGGATAAAAAGTCAGCTTAAGGGAATGTGTAAGACATTAAAACACAAATAAAAGCCTCATCTTTGCCAAAATGCACTGTTTGTCACATTGTCTTGTAATACTGTGAACAGAACTGTGTACATAAAGAGTTTCATAACTCATCCTTTCAGTATGTTGAAGTATTCTCATAAATGTAGCACCTAACATAAATAAATGCATGTTTACTTGATTAATTGCTTTGTCCTAACAATGCTCCAGAACAACTAATTTTGCAGCTGAAAAGCCTGTTTATTTCCCTGTAATTGTCCCACATTTGTAAGGAAAATGCATTAGTATGTGGGTTGTATGCATTAAAACTTTTCTGACAGTGCAAACAGCTTGTTCTGCCTTTCGTCCTTGTTTGGTGTTAATTGGATGATTAACACTTGAACAATCAAGGCATGATGGCAATTTAACAATTTATTCACTTAACAAGCAAGGGTCTCAGTAGTATATGGAATAACTTGACAACCACAACAGGCTAGAACCTCCACCTCATGCTGGTCACCAGCTTGGTCACACATTGCTGTGCGACGTATCCTATTCCTTGGCATGGTGAGTACTCTCCAATTTTGCATTATTTGCTGTTATTTCAGCTTTTAACTTTGTTCTCTCTTTTCTCTTCCTAGAAGCTATACCTGGCCTGACTCTGTGTCTACCTGTGACACCTTTCTTGAGAGGGGAATCGTCCGAGCTTCTGCTGGCAACAACTTAATGCTCACCCTCTACTGATGATCCACATGGCCCTGTCTTTCAGTGTTTAACCCTTTCTCTCTCCTAGACATGGCGATTGACTGAGCTTTTAACTAACTCTATGTGCTCTCTTCAGACTCTAAACTTGAAAACTGGCTCAGAGTTTAAATGTTCTTTCTTTCTAGGTGAAACGACTAAAGGAGCTACATCCATTAACATTTACCTTTTCCTTCCCATAGAAAGTACTCCTGGATCAGTGCTTCTTTGTTCTCTTTGTATCTCTGCTCTGTTCTCTCAAACCCCCAGTCGGTTGTGGCAGATGGCCGCTCACACTGAGCCTGGTTCTGCTGGAGGTTTCTTCCTGTTAAAAGGGAGTTTTTCCTCTCCACTGTCGCTACATGCATGCTCAGTACTGTCCACTGTCTCTACATGCTCATCTGGGAGGAGTGAATGCTGCAAGTCACTGACTCGATGCAATCTGCTGGGTTTCCTTAGATAGAAAAACTTTTTATCCAATTTGAATAAATAACAGAATCTGGCTGCACTGTTCAATGATTAAGATTAATTGGAATGTATGTACCTGACTTTTGTGAAGTGCCTTGAGACGACATGTGTTGTGAATTGGCGCTATATAAATAAAACTGAATTTAATTGAGTTGCATTTACACGTTTCTCTGAGATGGATACAGGCAGGAAACACAATCTTGGATAGGTGCACAACAGGGACCGGACAGGTAGCAAGCAGTAGGATGCAGTGGCAACAAAACCAGAAAAAATAAATACTGAGGGAAGTGGAGAATTGACCAATGAACTGAGGGAAGTAATCAAGGAGAAAACCGGGTGCAGCTGGTGTGATAGAGACTGAAAGTATAGAGGGAGAGTGACTAATTAACGCTGACAAGCAGGGAGGTAATATAAAACATCTGAGTGAACAGAAATAAGTAAACAACGAGACTACCAAAATAAAATAAACAGGGAGAAAACAGATCTACAGAAAAATACAAACTAAAACATCTAACGTAGGAATCCTAAACAACAGAATCTAATGAACATGAATGAACTGAAATAAAAGTAAAGAATATGGCAATGTAGAGAAAGTAACCAGAACTAAAACTCAAAACCCCAAACAAAGGCAGATCATGACAGGCACTTCTAATGGTTTATATCTGGTTTAACCAGTGGCACATACGGTGCTATAAAATATCCTCTTATGAATATATATTCTTTTCTCCCAATTTGAATGCATCAAATTGGGAGAAATATATCGTTATTGGCATATATTGCTCATAGTGGTTAGTGCCAAAACAAACAGCAAATCTCATTGTTTTCTGACTTAGAGCTAGAATGCTATATATTTTGGGTGTGACATTATTCTCAGCTCTGAGTCCTGACTTCCAATTACCTAGACCAATTGCATGTAACACTAGTCTTTGATAAACCCCGGTCCAACATGGGAATCTTGGAGGAGAGAATTCAGTCCCAGTTAAAATTTGGGCTTTACCATTTTTGCAGAACCCCATCTCAATATTCATCTGCATTGAAATGCCCTCCAGTTATGACAAGTCTTGTTTTTCCATTAAGGAAGATGATGCCCCACTTCATCACACTGCCTCCACAAAAAGCTGTTTGGTATTGGCAGAGAGGATTTGTCAGGTTTTTCTTCGGCACAACCCACATACTCGACTGTGCTGCTAGAGTGCAAAATGCATTTTCCTTAAAAATGTGACATCTCTTATAGGGAAATAAACTGGCTTCCCAGTGGTATAAAATTTGTTGTGACAAAGCATTGTTAGTACAAAGAAGAAAATCTTTTTGTTTACATTACATTACTAAACTAGTCAGTATCAGGCTTTTCTTTGGAAAAGGTTTTGACAAGCAGTACACATTCTTAAATGAAAACACAATGATTTAGTCTTTATATTTTCTCCCCAAACCCCCTTTCCCTACATACATCCAGGGTTGCTGGAGGACTACCCATCAGGTGTTGACCCAAATGCAGAGTGCTGTGACGTGCGGTGGGATTTAACAGTGGACAACGGTTCCAGAGGGACCCT
This sequence comes from Crenichthys baileyi, assembly GCA_036173005.1. Taxonomy (NCBI): domain Eukaryota; kingdom Metazoa; phylum Chordata; class Actinopteri; order Cyprinodontiformes; family Goodeidae; genus Crenichthys; species Crenichthys baileyi. The sequence goes on along the minus strand of JAHHUM010001580.1, from coordinate 187,881 downwards.
AAAAAGAACTCACCCGCCATGCCAGCATCGTACCTCCCTCAGCTCCTCAGCAGCCTGCAGACTGTGTAACAGCCGGCTCAAACTCTGCCTGCTGGTCCTTGTCCTCCTACAGACTGTTGCCAGCCTCACTGCATCCCACAATGCAACAGGACTGGGCCTCCCCACCTTCACGCCTCTGGAGGAGAGCCCCACCAACGAGGAGTGATGGAGCAGCTGAGCAGATGTGAGGTTGCAGAAGGTGGGGGGATTCCCTCACCATGGCAACCAGCTTGGAAAAATACAGCAATGTTTGATGCAAACGGCTGGAGCTGTGTGCCTGTAGACATACTGCAACACTTTATGATAAACAAAAACATATGGATGCTTTGAGATGAGAGACGCTTAAATCAATCAAAACAAAGCAGTGACTAAATAAACAGACTCCCTCAAACTAAGGGTTTCAAGCAGTCCCTTAGGTAGGAAAAGGGAACAATGCCACAACCTTTGTTGAGAGGAAAGGTCAGCTTCCTCGTGGCTGAGTTTCTCTAACTACGCTTTTTTACACTGTGTTCCAATTATTGGTTTCTGTTGCACTGGCTGACTAAGGAATAACACAATCATATTCTATCGATGACGTTCATTATTTGTCTTTTATGTGGTTCCCACATTTAGGAACAAAATGATTCCTTTAAGGCCCTGTTTACTCGACAACAATACATTGGAAATGGGATTTTCTTTCCGTTTCTGTTAACACGCCTACACGACAGCATTTTAATAACAATCTCTGTTCACATGGCAACAGTAGTCATGAAAATTGTGTAATTCCCCCACCACACCACTAGTTGGTGGTATGTTCTTTAAAACAACAACAAGCGCAAACACTTCCTGCTTACAAAACAGGGAAAAATATTTGCATATTGTTGGAGAACAGTCGTTAGATTTAAAAGAGTCAACTCAACTCAATACTCTGCAGTCCGCCATTGTTACTGTTGATATCTTCGTCTTCTGTGGGTGTTAAACTGGTCTGGATCTGTTATGTTGTGTGCATTCATTTTTACCGGTCTCAGTCATACTGCGCATGAGCCAGGGCTTCCCCTTCTAGACAACATTGGAGACCAGGGCATTTTCAAACTGTTACACTCTGGAACGCGTTTTCAAATTGTGCCATTTTCAAAAAACAAAGAACAGCAGAAACACAACTAAACTTTTCCGTCTTCATTAGAAAATGTTCTCTTGTAAACAGGGCCTAAGTAAGAAAGAAAATGTGTGTGTGTGTGTGTGTGTGTGTGTGTGTGTGTGTGTGTGTGTGTGTGTGTGTGTGAGTGAGACAGAGAGAGAGAGAGAGAGATAGAATGAGTGCATGTTGCTATGCCAAAAAGTCTATTTAAAAAGGTTGATGATTTTATGGCGAGCCCCTCAGATTTCCTCTGCTCCACCATGGGAATTGGACCATATTCCTGTTAGGCCTTCATTGGGTTTAAATGTGGTTCTGACTTCCATTAAACATTCTTTATTTACCAAATGCATATAGGACTTCTCGGAATTTGATCGGTGAGAAAATATTCACCAAATAACAGAGTTTAGTATCAAAATATTTTTTGTGTGTTCCAATAAAGCAAACACTGGGCTCACAAAAGTTTTCTCATGTTATCTAAAATTTTTTCCAACCATTTTCTTTCTTATGCTTATATGTAATCAATCAGCAACTATGACAGAATTAAGCTGATAAGTAATACAAACTTTTTTCTATAAACCTAAGTGGGAGAAGTGAAATTTGACATGACCTAATGGTGAAATCCTACATGTTACTTTGTGATTATGATTGTTTAAGTAAAGCTTTTTTAAAGGCTCATACACTTTCATTTTTCTATATCTATTGTTTAGTTATAACTGTGTGAGCTTGGTACATTGTATTTAAATGCTAAATGCATGCAGAGTACTCCCTAGCAACCCAGAGAAAAAGGTTAATTAATTAATAAACAATTACTTTCCCTGCCCCCCAAACACTGGATGTCCAGGAGTGAGACACAAATTGAAGTCAGGCTTGGTTATCCCATTTAATCAACCCTAAAACCAACCACTGAGGGCCACTTTTTCATATGGATCAGTTTCCTAGGGGCGCATTAGAATAGGTCACATACATATAATAAAATATTACTTTTCTGCCAGTTGTGCCCTGAACAAGAGTTCCATTGATTTATGCATGGTCAGTCAATGGGAAGTTAGCCATCACATTCTTCGATGCACTACATTTTATCCCACCTAAGGATCTCAGATAATTTCTTGCATTGTAATCGGTTAAGGGGTTGGTTTGCCCTGGGCACCATTTATGCTGTCAGTTGGTCTCAGCTGTGCAAGGTGATGTCACCTTACTGTCAGAACCACATTTACATCCAAATCACATCCTGTAGCATGCCCACTGTTTGTTTTTCTTTACTTAAAACATCACAAATTCCATTATGTAAAGGGCTTATTATGATATACAGAACAAACATTTTTATTCATACAGTCAGACACATTTAAAAGGTACTTGCTTTGCAGTTTGCTTCCTGGTAGAAAGGAGGATAAAGCCTTGTATTTATTTTCACAGAAACTCATTCAACTTCAGTGCAAAAGGCCTTTTTTTACTGCGATTAGAAATCAGGAGCAGAAACAAACAGAGGAAGGAGCATGTCACTGTTTCTGTATACTCAAAGTCAGCTCAGTTTACTTATTTATCAAGAATGGGTTGAGAGAGATTAGAAAGAAAATGGTGTGACCTTAAGGGCTGACTTTTTTCCTTAGTTTTGTTTTTATTTTGTGTCTCTTTGAGTAACATTGCTGTGAGATCAGGTATCTGCTAAAAACAAGGGGATGATGCTGGATACATTTATTTTCACATTCTAGTGTGTTTATTATTGATATGAGATGATCCATCCAGATTCTGATGTCATCACTTTATATGAAGCTTACATGGGGATTTTAATTCCATCTTTATTTCATCAATGTCATTAAATATATTTATATATAGGCTTATCTTTACATTTGCTGCTCAGACCTTGTGCTATTTACTCTTCACAATGCCTGTTTGCATGAAAAGCTCCTCATTCACCCATCCCGCTTTAAGTTGTCTTCATTCAGTAACAAAAACGCTGCTATGCCAGAGGACACCACTAGATGGAGATGTATTTATTCTTTTATATTATCGCTGCTGCTGGAGGCCTACAGTACGAGCACTGTTAGATATACAGGAATCAAAGATGCTTGAGCTCGGGGAGAAAAAAGATTTTTTTTACTCATCAGTTTGTGGGTAGAAGTGTGCTGCTGCTGCTGCTGCTGTTGTCTGTGTACCTCTATAGAGTTTTAGATTTATATTTTTTTCAGTTAAAGTTTGTCAGTTATCATTATTTCATTCTGAGCTAATTGCAAACATCATGACACTGGGGATGGCGGATGGATACAACAAACAACTCCATCCTCAGACACCAGCAATCTACAACATTATTATGTTATGCACTGCAGCCTTGCACCTGCTTGAAAACATCCTATTAATCATTGCATTGAACAGTAGTATCATACTTAAACACATAGTCTGTTTTATCTTACTTTGCTTTTCCCAGTGTGAAAAAATATTTTTTTTTGAAATCTGCCCAAATTAGTTAAATAAGAGTTAAGGCCTCAACTAGTGCCAATGTAAACCCTGTTTGGGAGTACAATGCTGCAAATTCACATTCTTATATTCAAAGAAGAAAAGTTTACCAGTTTTGTTTGCACAATTGTTCTGTGTTAGCAAAGCATATGATACACCTCACAAGCTTTATGCTGCCAACATTTAAAGCACCAGGAGGAGATCCAATTTAGGCGACTTGCTAACATTGGCGGTATTTGATGCCATTTCAATGGGGGCAGCACAAACACTGAAACAGAAAAGGTAAAAGTATTAGTTGAAACGTATTTTTTCAAAAAATCCTCTTTATTGATTGTTTCCATGTCCTGACAATGAGTGTGTTCTGTCTAAACACTGAAAGAAAATGTGGCTGTGGACAATCTCTGATTGCACAAAATGTGGAACCTTGGAGCAGATGTGCTACATCAGCAGACCGGGTGCCTCTCTTGACAGCTAAGAACAGGTAAACAAGGCTACAGTACAAACATACCAACAAAAATTGGACGGATTGGAAAATGGCTGCTTGGTCCCATCTGTCTCAATTTCCGAGGTGACATTTGAATGTTCAGAAATGGATGTAAACAACATGAAGCATGGATTCATCCTGCTTGGTATATAGTGGGAAAGAAAGGGGTCAACCAGGGCACCATTTACGCAAGAACCACCATGCTTGCAAGTGAGTTCTGTTATTCAGTAATGTTAACAAGCATGCTTGTAATGCATCACAGATCTTCACATATGGAAAGCATGTTTGTATTATACATTTTCCATGTGCTTGCTTGGGTGTGAACGCGGTGTATAGGTTGTTCCTTTAACCCGATCCTTTCATGCATTTACATATAGGATTCACATTTTTACATGCAAGAGTTCTTCAAAACAATTAAATGAATTAGATCATTCTTTCGTCATATTGGTCATGGAGGCATGCATAAAACTAATACTCTACTTTTAATGTATGTTTGATTCTGTCAAAGGTTTATGGCATTACGCTTAAAGAGTGTAGATTCATATCGGCCCAGTCTTCATCCCTAGAAATGGTTTGTAGCAGCTGTAGCCTATGCTCTGTTACCTTCCATAACATATTAACTAAATAGTTTTGTGTTTTCTTCCTGCACATACAGACTATTAATGCCTGTTGCAACCAGCTCATGTGCTCCCATTCAAATGTACACAAATATTTCACTTTATCTTTACAATGGTTCCTTTCTCTATCCCGTGGATCTATGCAGAAGCTCATTTCTTTTTTTTCTTTTGGTTGTAAATATGTTCCCTAGTATGCTGAACAATGTATGTCTCTCATTGTGTTATTTAGGTTAATGCCACACACTTTCTTCTTCTGTTTCTTGTATTTAATTTGAGCGTCTGAAATCACTGATGATTGAAGACAGTGTGGCACCGTTAGATCAACAGGTTTCGCCCTCAGCGTCGCAGCCTTTTTGTGAAAGGCTGGGGTTCTGTGTGTGTGTGTGTGTGTGTGTGTGTGTGTGTGTGTGTGAACGCAAAAGATTTATTATACTAGAGGAAAATGGTTCAAAGGCATATAGAAGTACCATTGCAATTATGATTATGATTATTATTACTATTATACTACCAGTATATTGTAATATTATAGATGCTTTAGTTCAAGTAACTTATTTAATTTTTTTTACAAACAACTTTGAGATGAAATGATTTTTAAGAGTCTCAGAGGTCATGATTTTTTTGAAAAGTATGAAAATTACTGCTACAATTATTAAAATTGTGTTCTAATGAAAATAAATACAAATATAACGCTTCTGTGTACCTTTGTTGTACTTTTGCATGATGTGCCTTGGCATTGGAAGGTACAAAAGTATAAAAAACATTTTCAACACAGTACAAATATAGACATTTTCATGGACTAATAAAGGTAAACAAACAATTTAGTAGAAGTTTAAGAGGTTATAATATAGCTCTTAGGCTTTTAAAATTATGCTAAATGTTAGATCTCCACTACGACTTAGTTCAGGTCATGACTCAATTCTTATGATGTTACGTTCAGCAAAGGCATTTGAGTTTCAGGTTCTCTTAGTTTTATAAGGAAAACTAATAAAATAACAACATTTACATAAAGATAAATTCTGTGCATTGCAACAGTATTCACAACCTTTTTCACACTTTGTTGTGTTACAACGACAAACTTCAAAATACACTGCTCAAAAAAATAAAGGGAACACTTAAACAACACAATATAACTCCAAGTAAATCAAACTTCTGTGAAACCAAACTGTCCACTTAGGAAGCAACACTGATTGACAATCAATTTCACCTGCTGTTGTGCAAATGGAATAGACAACAGGTGGAAATCTTTGGCGATTAGCAAGACACACTCAATAAAGGAGTGGTTCTGCAGGTGGGGACCACAGACCACTTCTCAGTTCCTATGCTTTCTGGCTGATGTTTTGGTCACTTTTGAATGTTGGTGGTGCTTTCACACTCATGGTAGCATGAGACGGACTCTACAACCCACACAAGTGGCTCAGGTAGTGCAGCTCATCCTGGATGGCACATCAATGCGCGCTGTGGCAAGAAGGTTTGCTGTGTCTGTCAGCGTAGTGTCCAGAGCCTGGAGGTGCTACCAGGAGACAGACCAGTACACCAAGAGACGTAGAGGAGGCCGTAGGAGGGCAACAACCCAGCAGCAGGACCGCTACCTCCGCCTTTGTGCAAGGAGGAACAGGAGGAGCACTGCCAGAGCCCTGCAAAATGACCTCCAGCAGGCCACAAATGTGCATGTGTCTGCACAAACGGTTAGAAACCGACTCCATGAGGATGGTATGAGGGTCCGACGTCCACAAATGGGGGTTGTGCTCACAGCCCAACACTGTGCAGGATGCTTGGCATTTGCCAGAGAACACCAGGATTGGCAAATTCGCCACTGGCGCCCTGTGCTCTTCAAAGATGAAAGCAGGTTCACACTGAGCACATGTGACAGACGTGACAGAGTCTGGAGACACCATGGAGAGCGATCTGCTCCCTGCAACATCCTCCAGCATGACCGGTTTGGCAGTGGGTCAGTAATGGTGTGGGGTGGCATTTCTTTGGAGGGCCGCACGGCCCTCCATGTGCTCGCCAGAGGTAGCCTGACTGCCATTAGGTACTGAGATGAGATCCTTAGACCCCTTGTGAGACCATATCCTGGTGCGGTTGGCCCTGGGTTCCTCCTAATGCAGGACAATGCTAGACCTCATGTAGCTGGAGTGTGTCAGCAGTTCCTGTAAGATGAAGACATTGAAGCTATGGACTGGCCCGCCCGTTCCCCAAACCTGAATCCGATTGAGCACATCTGGGACATCATGTCTCGCTCCATCCACCAATGTCACGTTGCGCCACAGACTGTCCAGGAGTTGGCGGATGCTTTAGTCCAGGTCTGGGAGGAGATCCCTCAGGAGACCATCCACCGTCTCATCAGGAGCATGCCCAGGCGTTGTAAGGAGGTCATACAGGCACGTGGAGGCCACACACAATACTGAGCCTCACTTTGACTTGTTTTAAGGACATTACATCAAAGTTGGATCAGCCTGTAGTGTGTTTTTCCACTTTAATTTTGTGTGTGACTCCAAATCCAGGCCTCCATTGGTTAATAAATGTGATTTCCATTGATGATTTTTTGGTGTTTTTTGTTGTCAGCACATTCAACTTTGTACAGAACAAAGTATTCAATGAGAATATTTCATTCATTCAGATCTAGGATGTTTTATTTGAGTGTTCCCTTCTTTTTTTGAGCAGTATATTTTAATTGGATTTGTGCTAGAACAACCCAAATCAACACATAAAGCTGAAGTGGGAGAAAAATGATTTATGCTAAAAATGTTATTTAAATATTAATCTAAGAACTGTGACTTATTTTTGTATTTGCTTTATTTTGACCAGACACAAAGTCTATGTGTCTACTATTCCACAGCAGTCCCACCAAAGAGTTTTAATTATTGAATCAAATGCAAAAGCAATAGCTTTAATTCTCAGCCCGATTCAACCCTGGTTACTTCTAAATGAAAGCTTTAACCATCATATATAAACGGCCTGCACGTTGGTCCTACCAAACCTCAGCATTTAATAACATGATAACTGCAACAAAATATTCTCGCATGTTAAGGAATTGCTGTCAACAATATTACCCCTAATTTAACAGTTTTCTGAATAATCATGAACTTGGGTTTCAAGACTTCCATGACTTCTACTTAAGAAGTGTGCTACGAAGCTGTTTTTATTATAAGCAGTCTGCTTATAATAAAAACAGCAAATAAAAAATGCCCAACAGCAACAATTCTCTCACAAAATGTACATGAAAATGTAAAACATCACTATGTAACAGATGCACTTATGTGTGCCATGCATACAATGTAGCCTCCTGAAAAAATCCATATGTAATGTTGAACTTCTGCATAAGCCTTATTAAGTTACCTAAGAACATGTGATATGAATAAAAGGTGGTCAAATCATCCCTCAAGAGCAACGTCTTCCAACAACATAGTAGCAATTTGACAAAGTGCTTTGTATTTCCTAGCAATATAAGACAATGTTTCACAGGGCAAATATAATAACCAATTTTTAATGCATAAAATTATATAGAGAATTAGCTAAAGGTTGCCTTTTTATTACATTTATTTACAATATAATTTAAATTTCAAAACACTGCTCAGTTCTATACCCATTTTGTTGTTATTAAGTTATCAAGAGCCACTTGGGAGGATCTATAGAGTCACACGTGGCTCTAAAACTGCAGATTTTAAACCATTGGTCTAGCTAGGATGCAGATTTTGATGGCAATAGCAGACAGTGTGCAGTTCCAGGTTAAATCACGAGATGGCAGAGCTGACATGTAAAATGAGATCCAAGAGTATAAAATAGGCCATGAAAAAAACACATTGGGTGTGTAACTCTGAGATTATGAATGAATGCTACACAGACATTTTCCGGCCTTCATTTCTATCTAAACTGACCTTATCACAGCATCAGCATGGATAATGTTATTATACACCACATTTTTTCTGAACTTTGTATGCATGTTTTCCAAAATCATCAATGTGCATGAAGATTGGATATATTTTCCAATCATAAATTATAAAATTGCTGACCAAAACCTTCCAAGGGCAGTTTGGTCAGTTCAACAGAATCATCTGTTTAATTTTTAATGTCATAGCTCGAGATTTATTCAAGAGGTAATCCAGCAATAATTCCTTCCTGAGTTTGCAATAGTAAAGTCGCAGATGTTTCCATTCTCAGTCTCTGCATCTATCCATCCATCAACTATGTCACCATATGTGGATCAGATCATTGTGGGTCACCGTCATGTGCTTCCTGTTTTACATTGGTGGACTTTACTGCCAACAGAGCTGAATAAAACCTTCTAGTGTCACAGTAGTAGATTAGAAAGCGGAAGAACAATAACACATTACATATTCTTCTTTGTCGTCCGCCCAGAACAGTGGCCGTTCAGTCTCGGATTAAAGCCCTCATTTCTATTTCAGTTTGTTAGGGGGATAAAGTGCTCAGCTGACTAATCCTCCACTAGCCCGCCAATACTCAGCATCTATATTCCCCCCTGTCATTCAGACCACAGTCTGCGTGAATGTGTGGTATTAAAAGGCCATGTGTTTTTAGAGGTGAAGCTAATGGCTGGATTTGTGACTTATGAATGTAAAGATTAATGAAATACTAATGCAGATTTTTAATTCCACAGCAAATATCACTTTCTGTTTGCAGTGGAAGAAATTAATTTGTCCTTTAAAGTTATTGTTATTACTTTATACTTGATTTGGTAAAATATATACACTTGATACAGCAGCATCCACCAGCAGAGGTCAGAACTTTAATTCATGAAATTATGAAATGAAATTCAATTTAAACCATTCCTTGTTTTTTATTGAAATATATAAGTTGTTAGATGCTGCCAGATGAAATCAACCATCATTTATAATATTAACTCCATTATAACATAACATATGCAAATTAGTCAAAGTCAACTAGTTTACATTAGTTTGATTATATGTTATCTGTTGCCTCATGTACTGATATTCAGTATGGGGAAATTCACATCCATTTTGGTTACTGATGCTTGTAGCAGGAGCAATTTGAAATTACAACGAAAAGTGACACATATTCACTTTAAAGCACTTTGAGCTTAATGCTTTAATAAAATCCTGGATTTATTTAAAGAAATCCATTTCTGTGATTGAAAAACAAATTTTGCGATGCTATTTCTACAATATTTACATGTTTAAAAAGTGTGAAATGGCAGAACTAAGTGGAGGATGTGGGTTTGTGTAACAACTTGACAACCAGATCCTGCCCTTCAGGAGAAATTAAACTCTCTGCATCATGTAAGTAAAGTTAATTACTTTATTTAGTTTATGAAAGCCATTCACTTCCTAATAGAACACTGATTAATGTTGGCATATTATGTCTGCCTCATTTCAAATATATCAGCGTTGTTAGGTTCAGTGATTTTTGCAGATATTACAATGCTAATAAACACAATCATCTGAATGTGTTTGTCCACAAGACTGCTCAATCTTGGTGTTTTAAGATATAGGTAACACATTCTCAGGGTCCTTAAGGTTCTAGTGATTGACACTTCTTCCTCTCAGCATATGCAGTATCTGAGTCACTAGAGTGGTCCCCTCTTCCTTTAAACAGCATCGGTTGTTTATTGAGGTAACTTCAGCTCATGATATTCAATATCATGAAGCCTCTTTAGCTGATTCAGTCATTCCGGTGAGGTATCTTGGAAACATTGCCTGCTTTGGAGTAAGTGATGTTGGCAAAACAAAACCTATAAGGTACTCTCTTTAAACCGAAAGTTTCTGATTTTCGTATTTGGTGTAAGTGATGCTTTTTACTTCAAGTAGGTGGGCGGGGGTGGCTAATTTAAATTAATTGAGTGAAGGGTTTACAACTAGATTGTCATAGTGTTTGTTATAGATCTGACCCACATGCAGAATAACACTCAGGAGAAGGTAGTAAGTTTAAAAGATTTATTTTCACGGGAGTGAAATGGGTTTGGGATCCGGGACCGGTAAATCTCCAATGGGGAAGGAAGATGAACCGCCAGAGGGATGAGAGATTCGGGGTCAGAGAGCACAACGCAGGAGCAGTTCTGTGAAGGTAGGTCCTTAGGAGCCTTGATCCAGGACTTTGTGATGAAAATGGATTGATGGTGTGGAGCAAAGGTTGGAGGTACTTGCGTGAGAGTTGGTTGGAGGGTGGACACGGTTCGCTTATGATTTGATCCGGATGGCCGAAGACCCAGGAAGCTGCCAGGTTGAACTTCATCCGGAGGAAATAACTGAAGACTTGAATCCTTATCCAGAAGTGAGGGGAAATAAAAAAAAAACACTTTTTAAGAAGAGTCTTGAAACCAGCTTGAACTCGACCAGGTCTCGAAGCAATCACTGGTGGCTAATACTCAGGCGTCGAAGTGCTGGCAGCTTCCAGTCTAAATACACCACCAGGTAATTAGTGAATGCGAAGCACCGGCCCCTCTGCCTCTGTGAACTCCAACACCATCTAGTGACCAAACAGAGTAAATAGCAGGCAACACAAACACAGTAAACTAACAGACCCGGACATAGATAATAGATTTGAAAATTAAATGTTGGCTGCTGAGCATGATACACCTGATCTATTCTCTCAATAAAAAGGCATTAGGATGATGACATTAAATTTAATGATATATTTATGATTCAGACATAAAGCGCCTGAATGATGATGAGCAGACACACCAACCAAAGGACAGATGATGTCAGTGAGCTGAGAAAGATTAAAGACGGTACTCTAAAGGTTAGACAGCAGTCATATAAGTGGGGACTTTCAACTGGTGAATCATCCTATATGCAATACACCTGAGGGTAAATCAACAGACCATATTGAAATGACAAATGATGTATAATGAAGGTATCTGAGAGCTTGAATGAATTCTGCACTGCAATCAGATTCAACCAGGGTACAGCATACACAACGTCTTAATGGACTCATCTGCAGTAATTCTGATGTAATATAGTGGTAGGATAGGTAGATATACGGGTAGAGTAGATTTAAAAGTGAAGGTGAAAGTGAGGTTTTTAGTCACAGAAACAACACATGTTTTCCAAAACATGGTTTACGTACAATTGTAAATATGTATATCATATGCAGGAATATTGATATTTTTATTATGTGAAAGGACAGATGCAAATCAACACAGTGGTAAAATACTGGGTATCAGTCTCTGACCGTAAACATTTATATCCAATTTCCCTGTTAAAATGTGTACAAAAGTCTAAATTAAATTAGTTTTATGGAGACTTGGTGACCTCTAAAAGACACTTTTTGCTGCTTTTCTCCAACAGCAAGCTTTTGAGATGTTTCACCCCCTCATAACACCCTGCTTACTGTGTCTGTGGAGGCTTCTGTCTTGTTTGTCATAGTTCCATTTATATTCAATATTTATGATTAGTGCTCTCACTGTATATACAGTATATAAAAGTGTAGTTAAATATATTTTTTCTGGCAGGCATTTCCCAACTGCCTTGCTAGGACAACTTGATTTCTTGTCTTTCCCGTTTTGGTGCCTGTCTCCAGCGGTTATTGGGAGAGGTTTATCTTAGCTGTGAAGCACTTACAAGGTACTTATAAAGGAAGATTGTGAATGTCACATTAAAAGTGACGTATGATAGTAGGTAATACCAGGAAATGATATTACCTCCTAAAATGTACTGAATGCTGTGTGAGTAGGACACCTAGGCTCAAAAAAGTTCTCATATCAGTGTTGGTACACTTGCCCTGCAAGACAATAAGGAGCAAAAATTGTTACTTCTTGTGTCTGTTTAAAGGTGCTCTTATTTTGAGCATTCAGGGCATAGGGACTTACATGAGTCATTTCCAGGTAATACCAAAAATAAAAAAAATAAAATATTAAAACAAAATAAAATGTTGGTTATGAAATTACAAGAGGACTTATGTAACTATGCAACGGATGCATTTTGACTTGGTTCAGTTCAATTCAGTTTTATTTATATAGTGCCAATTCACAACATGTCGTCTCAAGGCACTTTATAAAGTCAGTTCAATTTAATCATACAGATTTCAAGTCAGGTACATACATTCCAATTAATCCAAACTATCAAACAGTGCAGTCAGATTCAGTTTATTATTTAAATTGGTTAAAGGTTTATCTAAGGAAACCCGTCTGATCGAGTCAGTGACTTGCAGCATCCTGCCGGATGAACATGTAGCGACAGTGGACAGTCACTTGCATTGACTTTGCAGCAATCCCTCATACTGAGCATGCATGTAGCCACAGTGGAGAGGAAAACTCACTTTTAACAGGAAGAAACCTCCAGCAGAACCAGGCTCAGTGTGAGCGGCCATCTGGGGCCACGACCAACTGGGGGTTTGAGAGAACAGAGCAGAGACACAAAGAGAACACAGAAGCACTGATCTAGGAGTACTTTCTGTTGGAAAGAAAAGTGAAACATTATTGGTTGTAGCTCATTTAGTGGCTTCATATAGGAGAGAAAGACAGGTAACAGTTTTCATGTCTAGAGTATGAAAGAGAGCACATACATTAGTCATAGTAGATGCTCAGCCAGTAGCTATATCTAGGAGAGATAGGGTTAAACACTGAAAGACAGGGCCAAGTTTATCATCTGTATAAGGTGAGCATCAAGTTGTTGGCAGCAGCAGCTCACCTGGCTCACCTGGCCAGGCCACACCTGGCCAGGCCAGGTGTAGCTTCTAGAAGGAGAAAAAACAGAGAGAGAACATAAAGTTAAAAGCTGAAATAACAGCAAATAATGCAAAATTGGAGAGTAGCGTGAGAATGTAGGAGAAAGAGTGAAAGTGGTCATTATGTCCTCCAGCAGCCTAAACCTATAGCAGCATAACTACAGAGATAGCTCAGGATAAACTGACCCACTCTAACTATAAGCTTTATCAAAAAGGAAAGTTTTAAGCCTAGCCTTAAAAGTCGACAGGGTGTCTGCCTCACGGACTAAAACTGGGAGCTGGTTCCACAGGAGAGGAGCCTGATAACTAAAGGATCTGCCTCCCATTCTACTTCTAGAGACTCTAGGAACCACCAGTAAACCTGCAGTCTGAGAACGAAGTTCTCTGTTAGGAACGTATGCAATCAGATCTCTGATGTATGATGGAGCTAGATCATTAAGGGCTTTATATGTGAGGAGGAGAAATTTAAATTCTATTCTGGATTAAACAAAGAGCCAATGAAGGGAAGCTAAAATAGGAGAAATATGATCTCTCTAAAATTTTTATCAGAACTCTTGCCGCAGCATTTTGGATCATGATAAATTCAGGTAGATAAAAACATTTCACAAGAGCATCTCACAAGATGAAAATGTATCATAAACCATACATAAGACTTTCATCTCACCAACAAGTGCTGATAAAATAGAAATCAATTTCATATTCAGAACTTCTTTCGTCCCAGTTGGACAGTAGTCAAACAATGGTGAAAATCAGTTCTGGCAGAAGATGCATTTGCAGCTTTTCTAATTACAAAGAATGTGTTGTGGACATAAATTAGGCCTACATGTCATCTACACCACAATTAAGATTATAGTTGGTGTTAAGAAAAAATTTAAAAAGTGTTCTAAGTTCCTTTTATAAAGAAGAACAGACAGACAGACAGACGGACAGAGAGATAAAACTTCACTGATCCCAAATAGAGTTAAAATTTCCTTGTTCCTTATGCCATCACAAGTTTTCATTTAGACTTTATAACTGTGGAGCTATACTTGATTTATTTCTGTTATGTCATTTCAAGGGGAAGTTTCTTCTAAAACCCATTCATACATTTAAATGGGCTGCTTTCCCATCTCAAGGAATGATCTGAATGTATCACTTCAGAGATCTATTCAATTCAATTCAATTCAGTTTTATTTATATAGCGCCAATTCACAACACATGTCGTCTCAAGGCACGTCACAAAACTCAGGTACAAACATTCCAATTAACCCTAACCATTGAACAGTGCAGTCAGCTTCAGTTATTTATTCAAACTGGATAAAAAGTTTTTCTATCTAAGGAAAACCCCCAAAGATTTCATCGGTCAAAACTTGTAGACCCACTCCTTCCTGGATGAAACATGTAGCGACAGTGGACAGTCACTGGTGTTTGACTTGCAGCAATACCTATACTGAGCATGCATGTAGCGACAGTGGGGGAAAAAAACCCCTTTTACCAGGAAAAACCCCCAGCAAAACCGGGCTCAGTGTGAGCGGCCATCTGCCAAACCGGGGGGGGTTAGAGAGAACAGAGCAGAGACACAAAGAGAACAAAGAAGCACTGATCCAGGAGTCCTTTCTATGGGAAGGAAAAGTAAATGTTAATGGATGTAGCCCCTTTAGTCGCTTCACCTAGAAATGACTAAACATGGGTTTAAAAATAAGTTTTTTAGGACAAGGGTTGTTATCACTTAACACTGACTGGGGAAAATTTCCAAAAACCACAACTTTTGAATCATCAAGAACTTCAGGCAGGGTTGTTTCCAGATTTGTGAGGGGCCTCATGGCATTTAATGTGTGTATATATTTTTTGTACTTCTTCTGTTGCTGCTTTTCAGGTATTCCATATGGAGGATATCTCAAGACAGTATCATAATAACTTGTTTAACTTTATTAAATCCAGATTCAGTCCAGCATCAAAGTATGCAGGTCAGATTGATGTTAGAGTAACCTGTGTTTGCATGACCATAAACCATTTTGAGTAATCCTGTGTTGGTGCGTGGGTGTGTGTATGTGATGGTGGGTGGGCATATGTCTGGAAGTGTGTTTGTGTTGAGTGAGTGTGAGTTTGTACATGGTGAGAATGGTAGAGGACCTGCAATTTGAGCAATAAAGGGCAGGCAGATCTTGTCTGAAAGGCAGCAGGAGTCCTATGTGGTCAGACTTAAAGTATTACCCCAGGGCAGCCATACACCCAGCACAGAGCAGGTCGCCCTCAAGGCACAAGAACAGCAGCCCCCAGGCCATAGAGGCACAGAGCTAGCCACAGGGCACCAAGCCCCCTCGACCCAGCCACACTGTCACCCGCAGTCGTGCAGGCCAATCCCTGGGAACCTCAGATGAGGCTAAACATTCAGCTTTGGGGCCACATAGTATGTTACGGGGCCCTGTGCATTTGTATAGTCTGCATATTCAAAGAAACTGCTTCAACTTTAGCGACAGAGGTTCACTTGCTGTCTACACAGCTTCAGGGCGCCAAAGAAAGCACAATAAAGGTTACAACAGGATCATGTATTGATCCCTGTTTTTACGAAATGGCCTAATCGTTTTTATCTTATTTCAACACCACATAATAGTTATTATAACAAAGTCAATGACTGATGTTATCAATTAGGATTATGTTTCTAATGCAAAGAACAAGCTTAGCTTTTTTTGCATCACAATAGTCATCCTTGTAGAATTTGAATTAAGATATTACAAGTCTGCAGCAGAGAAATTTCACAATGAGCGCAGTTGCAGGTCAGTGGTGGAAAGGTGGGGGAATTGAAGGTCAGCATCCTGTTTCCATATTCATAACTCCTATAGACTCTTAATGAGGTAGATGTGTCAAGTTCTCCTGAAGAACTTGAAAAGTTAAAACGTTGAAATGTAAAATAAGTAGACAAGAGAGTGACCTCCTCTCTAATAGTCTATTTTGTCAGCCTATCCAGGTGAAATTTAGCCTGCGGGCTCTATAATTACAGCTGCCTTTAAATGGAAACCTTAGGTTCGTAATTGTGACATCTGACATGACAAGCCTCCACTAAACTCAAGCACTTGGCTTTAGGAAATGTTTCATTTAGGAGGCTGTTAATTGCATCAAAGAGAAGCAATCATATGTCCTGCTCTTGAGAACAGGTAACACATTGGTAGTGTCACAAAATTAATACCTAGATGACAAATTATGTCAAAATTCAGAGTACTGCAAAATTAACTCATTTATTTTACTCATCTGTCTTTACAGTTTACCACCTTGACATTTAACTTTGCTTTCCTCACTTTTTGTATATAAATTTGTCTTGAGATAAGTTTAGAAATTTCACTCTACTTATTAACATTTCACAAAAATACACCTTCCAAAGTTCTTATGTAATAGTCCCTTGTAACAGTGTGTAAGCCAAGTCATGGTACATTCTCGCTTAGTTTTTTTCTTCTAATTCTTGTCACTTCTTTCTGCAGCCAAGTGAGAATATTGTGTGCATTTGAGGTCGTATAACAAGAACAATCTAGTATGGTTTAAGAATGAATACACTTATTCAGCTTAAAACAAGCTGGACCAGTGCCTTGAGGGATGAGCAGACCTCTCAGTAACAGAATGAGTAAGACTAATAGGGACATGCAGAACTATACATACTTGTAGTTATAATATGGTGCTGACTTTGAGTTCCTTGCTCTTACTAGTAGTGTATGGCCTAAAAACAGGGGCGGATGCAGGAGCAAGATAATACAAATTAATTCAGGTCAAAAGGTGTGTAATATTTCGTTTTGCTTTATTGTTAAGAGGTAACAATTCAAGTCACATATCCAACAAAAAATTCTAATTAAAATCTGACAAAAGTATATCAGAAGTGAGATAAACAAGTCTGGAATTTGAATACAACTTTGTAATTATCATGATATCAATAAATAACTACAAAGATGGGGACAAACCTTAAAATTCTCATTGTTAATGTTACACAAGGGATGAACATTTGGAATAAACAATGCAGTATAAAAGTCATGTCACTGAGCAGACAGCATATTTAGTTGTTTTCAAAAGAAATGCATTTGTTACAAGTTCAGGTTACAAAGTAGAAGCTGACATGGATATGCCTTTAATGTGCACTGGAGTGAGTCATGGTCTCTGTCCAAGTCAGTGATGCAAAGACTCACCTAAGACAAAGAATTGATCAACAAACGCACAGACATCAAGCCTCTAAAGGCTTATGTTCAGTAAATCAATAGCTCCCTAATATGTTTTTATGTTGTTATTTAAGTTGTTTAGTTCGCTCAAGATTTAACAACTGCTTTCCATGTTTCCTTTGTGTATGGCTAAGAACAAAGGCAAAGACAAAAGGCAAAATAAAAAACACAGTAGAAATGTTAAACAATAGGCAACATATAACTCAGATATTTACTTAAAAAGACACAGAATGTGTAATTCTTCCTTTATGATATTAAATCAGGAAAAAGGAATCCTGTTAGGCCAGTGAAGATTCCTAAAACATTTCTCCTAGCTAGATGCCAGAATACTGCGTGAGATTTCTTGAAACAAATTCAAACTATTTTTCAAATTCAGAAGTTTATATACATTTCCCAAGTGTTTGGCAATATTGCCTTTTAATTTTTATGGTTCAAACATTTTTGGGTATCCCTCCTCAAACTCTTTATATAATTCTTTCCTCATGATGGTGTGAGGACACCAGTCCCTCCTGTAGCAAAAAACCCTGCAAAATATTATGCTGCCATCTATGTACTTTAGAGTGTGTTAGGCTCAGTGCAACGAAGGAACCCCGAATGCAGACTAGCAGGCAGCATGACGGTAAGTGAAAAAGGATTTAATAAACAAACTCACTCAAAGGAAGAGGCAGGAACAAAACAATAAACGAGCAGGCAAGACAGGCATGGCATGATCCAAAAAAGACATAAGCGTAATCGAGACAATGTTTCCGCAAGGAATAAACAGAACGGAGGTGTATATATGGCGCGTGAACCAGGTGAAGCAAGGAGACAGATTAGCTTGAAGCAGGTGAACCGAAAAAAGTTAATTAACAGACAGGAGCGAACAAAACGTGACTGGAGCAAAACAGAGACTCTTGAATACAAACTAACAGAAACTAGAAAAACATGAAACTAAAGCATAACCAGATCAAAAAACCAAACTTGACAAAACATGAACAAGACTAAAACATGACCAGAAAAATAATAAACAGAAACATGATTCAAAACTTCAACTGTGAAATAAGACCAACAAAACCCAAAAACACCCACAAATCATAACAGAGTGAGGATGATGTTCTTAGACCTGCAAGCTTCCCTCTTTGTCCTCCAAATGTAATGCTGATTATTATAACTGTTACATGCAGCAGTGTGTAAGGATTATTATTCTGAAAATATTATTTAATATTAATATTTTATCAAATAATATTTCGGTCTGTTAAGGGTTGTTCTGTGAATACCAGCCCAGTAAGGAGATGGTATTAGGACAAAATAGAAAGGTGTGAGCCAAGCTCTGACATTATTGAACAACATAAACTCTGCACACACATGGAATTAATTCACCCAATTTCTTAAAATACAATAATTTCTTAACAAAAATAAGTCAACTCAAAGCCAAACATATTTCAATCAACAAACTCTTTACTATGCTAAAACAATCCAACTAAACTAACAAGCAGAATGAAAGAATAGGGAAGAATACTGGACTATGTACAATATAAACAAGTTGATCAAAGATGATTGAAAATCATGACCAAAAGAGTGATGCAACATTACCATGCAATGTTTATGTTTGAGAACCAAGGATTATCTTGAAGAATTTGGAAGTGAAGTTATGTTAATCTTGGAACTAATTTAGGCAATAATCTGCAAATGTTTAGACAACCATTCACAGTGCAAGATCAGATAAAATATTATTTTAATAAAATAATGTTTTAAAGAATGATCTGCTGAATAAAACCAACCTTCTGGATGACTAATTCTCAACGGTGTCTCATTAGCTGCCTTTATTTATTAAATAATATTTAAAGAAATATTAAGGAAACGGTCAAATATTTAAAGAAAAGAACCAAATCTTTCTGGAGAAATGGAGGTTAATGGTGTTTAGTTATCAGATTTAGTAAAATAATGTTTAGGGACTTTTATTCACTAACTTGAAAACTAACAACCTTTCTGTTAAATATTCTTTAGCAGCAAGCACGTGTTCTTACCGGTTAGCAGTTAAGCTAACAAAAGAAGCTGATAGCTTAGCACCAGAATATTACACACACCTTTAAAAATACCGTCAATAAAAGGGTTAAAATGCATAAGCGCGGACGGTGCGTTATGCAATCTTCTGTGTTTAAAATCACCCTTTAAATAAAGTTTGTCTTAACTTTAAAAACACACTAACACAGAACACAAGACTGAGCATGTGTGCTGCAGATAGCCTGCTAGCACTAAGATAGCAGAGTTTCACACAAACAAAACCAAACTTCATAAAATGAAAACTTTCAGATCATTTCATCCTAACTGTTATTCTGCCCAACCCTAACCTCATGAACCGTGGTGAGGAAACGTTGTCCAAGGGGCGAAGTTTGAAGAAGCGTCCACAGTCAACAAGCGGTTAGCTTTCAGCTAACCTAACGA
Organism: Crenichthys baileyi; assembly: GCA_036173005.1. Lineage (NCBI taxonomy): Eukaryota > Metazoa > Chordata > Actinopteri > Cyprinodontiformes > Goodeidae > Crenichthys > Crenichthys baileyi. Next base: position 167,928 of record JAHHUM010001580.1, on the reverse strand, counting down.
AGCTGTGGGTGGCCCGTTCTGTCCGCCGACCACAGTGGTTAAAACGGGAATGCGGCTCCTGTTGTCCTCCTCTCAGGCAAGGAAAACCGCTTCACTCGGCTTCATAGAGACCGCGTCTCTGTAGGGAACTTCTCTGGACAGTTTGCTTCTGCAGGCCTCAGAGAGAAAGTAAGCAAAGCTTATACTTTAATTTCCCCTCTTTATGAATGAAATCACCGGGTACACAAACAGTGCTTCACTCATACTGAACTTTGCATATGATCGCATGATCTTATGACATCCTTGGATCCAGTTTGAAGAGTTTATGTCCTTTTGCCAGCAAAGAGACATCAGCGTGCTTGTCTCTCCGGCCAACCTCTCAGCAGAGTCCCGGGTGGAAGAGGGCGGATGTAGCAACAGCTGTGCTTTTATTTGGGTAGTGACGTCACAGGAAGGCCGCAGTTATCCTGTTTTCCCCTTCTGAAGTTGTGCTGAAAAGCGGTTAAATGCAATTTATTTTGAAAGTTCAACAAAAGTTTGTACCGGAGTGTTAATGTTGAAATCCATGGCTGTGGTTCCCAACAAGTGTCTGCAGGTCAGTGAGTGGATCCTTCTCCCCAAGTTCCTGTTGTTTTTTGCTGTTAGGGTCCTGCAGCCAGGAGGGTGCAGCTGATTGCAATTTGCCTTTTACTAGCTGGGTTAAAGCTGGGAGAGGAGCTGGTCTTATAGCCAGTTGACCATTTGGCAGCATGTGTACTCCATAAGCTTGGTTTACCTAGTGCTTTGAGTGGGCTGAATTGAGGGCTGTTTTCCCTAATAGTAGTGTTTTTAAGTTGAGGAAATCTAGTTTTGGTTTAGTTTGTGGCCGACCGCCGTGGCTTGAGCTTAAGAGGGAGCTTAGGTCTGCTTTTTGTGAATCCCTTTGAGTCCGTGGCCTTTTCAGTTGCTGTGTGCTGGAGGTTGTTTTTCTTAAGACTTTCTTAATTATAAACCAAATCCCCCCTAACCCCCACCCTCCACCCTCGTTTTTCTTCCTGGTTCTCTTTTTGCTCTAAAGTTATGTTTTTGCAAATAAAAGCTGTCTGCAAAAAGCCATGACAAATGGAAAATAATAAAGAGTTCACACTCCACTAAGTTATGTTTACATCAAAAGCCAGTCCAGCAAATGTGTATTTTGTTGTATAAGGAAAATTTAAAGTGCTGTCTTTGATCATCGCACTTCATGAATGTATTCTTCCTACAAAACTGTGGCAATACAGTTTATAATTAATTCCTACATTAACTTAAAATGTCAAACATTTCCTGTGAACAATATTAAATTTATATTCTGGTACTTGCAGTTATTCACCACATGCTAAACACTTTATATTCACTTTCAGCCACCACAAACATAATAGCTAGGCAGATATGGTTGTCCTAATGGAAGGTTCTCCTCACTCCTCAGAGGAACGCTGGAGCTCTGATAGAGTGACCATGGAGCTTTTGGTTACCTCCCTGACTAAGGCCCTTCTCCCCTGATTGCACAATTTAGATGGCTGACCAGCTCAAGGAATGAGTCCTAGTGGTTCCAGACTTTATTCCATTTACGAATGATGGAGGCCTGTGTGCTCATTGGGACCTTCAAAGCAGCATACATATTTATGTATCCTCCTTTCCCCCAGATTTGTGTCTCAAGACAATCCTGTCTCAGAGGTCTACGGACAATTCCTTTGACTTCATGCTTGGTGTTTGCGCTCTGACAGGCACTGTCCACTGGGGGACCTTATATAGACAGGTGTGTGCCTTTCCTAATCATGTCCAATCAACTGAATTTACCACAGGTGAACTCATTTTAAGCTGTAGAAACATCTCAAGAATGATCTGTAAAAACAGTATGCACCTCAGCTCAATTTGGAGCTTCATGGCATATTTAGGTAAATATGATTTCTTAGTTTTTGATAAATTTGTAACAGTCTCAAAGAAACCTCTTTCACATTGTCATAATGGGGTATTGTGTGTAGAATTTTGAGAAAAGTGATTAATTTAATACCATTAGGAATACGGCTGTAACATAACCAAATGTGGAAAAAGTGCAGCGCTATGAATAATTTCCAGATACACTGTACTCACTGCTCATAACTGTACAAAAGAACCTAAACAAATTCAACTGCCCTCTTAGCCACAATTAGTTTAACTGCTTTCTTCCCCTTGCACTTTCACACATTTGGCCACGCCACAACGTCATATTTCATTGTATTTTAATTTGATTCTATGTGACAAACTGACACTAATCAGCACATGATTGTTTAGTGAAATAAAAATTATACAAAGTTTTCAAAAATATTTTATACATAAAAATCTGAACAGTGTGGCATGAATTTGTATTCAGCACCCTTTATTACGATACCCTTAAAAAAAATCTGCTGCGATCAATTTCCTTCAGAAGTCACCTAATCAGTAGAGCCACCTGTTCATAATTTAATCTCAGCAGAAATTCAGATTCTTTCTGAAGGCCTCAGAGGTTTTCTGGAGAACATTAGTGCAAAAAAAAGGATTATAAAGACCAAGGATACAGTTGGAAGGAGATTGAATGCAGTGTTAGTTTATAAACCAGTATTAAAAGCTTTGAACATCTCACCAAGTACTGTTCAATCCATCATCCAAACATGGAGTATGGTAGAGTTGCAAACATACAAAGAAGTGGTTGTCCACCTAAACTGACAAGTGTCAGGGAAGCATTAAATAGAGAAACAGCTAAGAGGACCATGGTAACTTTGGATGAGCTGCAGAGATACCTTATTAAAGATTAGCAAGATGAAAGATGTTAAAAAGACACTATAAAGATCCCAATTGCCACAAGCGATGTAGGAGCCACAAAAAAATTTAACTTCGTGGCACTTCACATCACGCTGATAATATTATTTCTACAGTGAAACATGGCAGTGGCAGCATCATGTTGTGGGGATCATTTTCTTCATCAGGGACAGGAAATCTGGTCAGAGTTGATGGGAAGGTGGATGAGGTCAAATACGGGGCAATCCTGGAGGGAAACCTGTTAGAGGCTCCCATTTCAGCAGGACAGTGACACTAAATATACAGCCACAGCTACAATAGAATGGTTTTATCAAAGTATATCCATGTGACAAAGTGTTAGAATGGCCCAGGAAATTCCCAGCCCTAAATCTACTCTATAATTTGTTGCAGGACTTGAAAACAAATGTTCAGAGATGCAATTCATCCAATCTTTCAGGCTTGAGCAATTTGCAGAGATGATTGGGCACAAATGTCATTCTCTAGCATATCTTGTAGAGATATAGCCAAAAGGATGGTGACAATGACAATAAAGAATCTTAAATCTTCAATTCAATTCAATTCAATTGAGTGTTAGAGTTTGGCCATTTTAGAATGGGCTATGTGTAGGGGTACTAAGTAAAATAATACACTGATAAAGTGTGTCCATGTAGAGCCCACTGGTGGGCATTGTTATACTAAAAACCACAAGGATTGGGGGTACCTCTCTCTGTCAGACTGATTATAACCATTGGAAAAGAGAAGGGGTCGCACAGGTAGCAGAAATGGAGGGTGTGTTTGCACCTCAACCATAACTGAGCCGTTTTAGGCTAAACCTGACTCCCCCTTACTCCATACAACAGGGAGGGAGGAAGGCAGAGGTAAAAATAATTGAAGAGTGTTGTTTCCTGTTGCATTGTGTGAAAGGTGGGTAACTTTAAAATGGGCTAATTCAAAGTCAATCGAATCATATAGATTTCAAGTCAGGCACATGCATTCCAATCAGTGGCGATTGCTCTAAGACTGCAAGGGAAGCTCAGCTTCCCCTAAAATGTCAAAAAATAAGTGATCAAATATATACTGCTGTGTGTACATGTCATTGACTAAATATGCGCTACAACGTGCTCAACTTTTGTTCAGAATCAGCTTCTTATCACTGGTAACGGCTTTCCTCTCAATCATTCCCGCAGCTTCACAGTGCTTTAACAGTGAGTTCAATAGCAAAGCAAAAATGCTCAGTGTCTCTGGGGGTCTATGGGGCAGTGGGCTGGCCTCGGCAAGCCCGGACGCTCAGCTTCTGCATGATGATTGGATGATCTGTCTGAGGCTGAATCCCGATGATCCACTTGGCCCTATCTTTCAGTGTTTAACCCTTTCTCTCCTCTAGACATGGCGATTGACTGAGCTTTTACTGTAACTAATTATATGTGCTCTCTTTCAGACTCTAACCTTGAAAACTGGCTCAGAGTTTAAATGTTCTTTCTTTCTAGGTGAAACGACTAAAGGAGCTACATCCATTAACATTTACTTTTCCTTCCCATAGAAAATACTCCTGGATCAGTGCTTCTTTTTCCCCCTTTTGTCTCTGCTCTGTTCTCTCAACCCCAGTCGGTCGTGGAGATGGCCCCCGCTCACACTGAGCCTGGTTCTGCTGGGGGTTTTTCTCCTGTTAAAAGGGAGTTTTTCCTCTCCACTGTCGCTAAATCCCATGCTCAGTATGGGGGATTGCGAATCAAAAACATGACGTCCACGTCTAAAAACATGCTCACCCGGGGGAGGAGGGGAATCTGCAAGTCACTGACCGACAACGGGTTTTCCTTTAGATAATAAACTGAATTGATGCATTTGTAGTTAGGACAAATTTGGGAAATGTTTCCCTATTTTGTGAAGTGCCTTGAGACAACAGTGTTGAATTGGCCATATATATAAAATGAAGAGTTGAATTAAATTTTTTATAAAACTCCGGTCCAAAGACGACAACTTTGTTTTTTGATTTAGAAGCAAAAATTTAAAGCATCCATTTTTTTGTCTTAAAGACATGCTTGTAGTCTATCTAACTGTTGGGCTCTCGGGATTTATGGATAAGTAAAGCTGGTATCACAGGAACGTAAAAATTTACCTTGCTGTCTGAAAATTTTTACCTATTGTAAGCATAATATAGTAAAAGAAAAATTGGCCCAGTACAAAACCATGTGGTAGGGAATCGTAAGACAAATAAGATCAAACCAGCCTAACCTTTCCCCTAAACCCTACAGCATATTCCAGCCTTTCAAGAGAATATTGTGATCGACTGTATCAAAGCAGCACTGAGATCTAACAGGGCAAGTACAGAAAACAGCCATTTTCTGAGGCCATAAGAATATCATTTTGGACTTCAGCAGAGCGGTTTCAGGCATGAGAGCTCTGAAACCGACTGAAACTCTTCAATTAGGTCATTCTGTGAAATGTCACCATTTTATTAGCAAAAATAGTTTCCAAGAATTTTTTGATAAGAATGGAAAATTGGATATAGGTCTAAATTTCTAATCATCACGATCAAGTGAAGGGTTTCTTAAAAAAGGTTTAATTCAGCTACCTTAAAAGCTTGTGGTACATTCCTTTTTAAAGGGTGATTTAAAATATCTAAAAAAGGGGCTGGTAATCGAGAGCCACTTCCTTAAATAAAATTTTTTTGGGATTGGGTCTAAAGTCCCTTTGAAAGTTTAGATGAAACTAATATTTTTGAAACTCAGGAGCTCCACAGGATCAAAAATTCCCAAAAACGATCAGGTTCTACATTACTTCCAATGTTTTCTCATTTCTGAGAATGAAATAATCTCTTTGGAGTAGTCAAAAATTTTTTTTTTTAATAGAATAATTTTTTTTAAGAAGAATCCCATAAAGTCATGACTGCTGAGAGCTAAGGGGAAGGATGGCTCAACAGAGCGATGACTCTGTGTAAGTTTTGCAACTGTACTAAAGAGAAACCTAGGATTATTCTTGCTCTCTTCTATTAATGATGAGAAATAAGCTTTTTCTGGCTTGGTGAAGTGTCTTTTTTTACAACAGTAGGCTATTTTTCCAGTTAAGTAGGAACCTCTAGGTGTGTAGAGCGCCATTTTCTCTCCAATTTTCAAAATTTGGGTTTTAAAGTACGCAGCTCTGAATTAAACAAGAGCCCCTGCTCCCCTGAAAAAATTACCTTCTTCTTCCAGGGGGCTGCATTGTCTAATGTGGAAGTAACACTATGAACAAGATAATCATTTTGTGAAGGGGAATAAACAAAATTATTGCCTTCCACTGTGTTTTTCTGTGATAATGAGGAAATTAAAAGTGGAACAGATTCTTTAAAGGTTGTTACAGCATTGTCTGATAATGATCTACTATAGTGAAATTTTCTTTCAGGTGTGGAGTACTCGGTTGAATTAAGCTCAAAGGTTATTAAAAAATGGTTAGGCAGAACAGGGTTGTGAGAAAATATTGTTATGTCTTTACACTCAATGCCATATGTCAGCACAAGGTCCAGAGCATGAAGACAAAGGTGGGTAGGTTTGTTAATGTTTTGAGCAAAGCCAATTGCGTCTAAGATAGCATTAAAGGCTATATTTAGGCTATCACTTTCAGTGTCAACATGAATGTTAAAATCCCCCACTATAATAACCTTATCTGTATTTAACACTAAATCAGATAAAGGTCTGAAAACTGATCTAAAAATTGAGAGTAAGGGCCTGGTGGACGGTACAAAATAACAAACAGAAGTGGTTTTAGTGCTTTGCAATTTGGTTGAGGAAAACTAAGGATTAAATATTCAAAAGAGTTGTAGCTATTGATTGGTCTGGGACTAATCAATAAATCGGACTGAAAGATGGTTGCTACTCCTCCTCCTTGCACAGTATATCGAGGAATGTGGAAATTTAAATGATTAGTAGGAGTTGACTCATTTATAGTAACATAATCCTCTTGCTGCAGCCAGGTTTCTGAGGCAAAATAAATCAATCTGATTATCACAAATCAGGTCACTAACTAGCAAAGTCTTTGAAGAAAGAGATCTTATGTTCAGTAAGCCACATTTAATTGTTTTATTTTTCTTTTTAGTTTGAGTTGTGTTTATTTTTATGAGATTTTCATGATTTCCTTTTAGATTATTTTTTAATCTATTCAATACAATTTTTAATCTATTTAATTTTGGCTGTGGGCGAGACACTGTCTTAATAGGGTAATGGGTGGGTAGGAGTACAGAAGCTGCAGAGAGGACTGTTAAACTATGACCCTGCTACCTGGTCTGAACCCTGGGTTATCAGAGTTTTGGAGAACTAATAAATTCGGCCAGATTCCTAGAAAGAAGAGCTGCTCCATCCAAAGTGGGATGGGTGCCGTCTCTCCGGATCAGACCAGATATTCCCCAAAATGTTTGCCAATCATCAATGTAGCCCACATGGCTTTCTGGACACCACCTAGACAGCCAGTGGTTGAATGACAGCATGCGGCTAAACATGTCGTCACTGGTCAGATCGGGGAGGGGACCACAGAAAATTACGGAGTCTGACATTGTTTTGGAAAAACTTACACACCGAAGTAACACTAACTTTGGTGACGTAACCAGGTGTCATTACCGCCAGCGTGAGTAACAATCTTACTGTTTTTACGCTTATCCTTAGCCAGGAGTTTCAGGTAGGATTTGATGTTGTGATTGTGATAGTGGACTTAAAATAATTAAAAAAAGGTTTTTCACCTTTTTCATTGGGCTTCTCTCTGAGCACCACGCAAAAAGGTCTTGGCTTTGCTATAACAAAACTATTTATTCATGTTCTATTCCTGCTTAGTCCCTAGAGTCGATGGATGCACAAGCCAATCTCCATTTATTTTATTTTATGTTAATTGGTGTTGCATAACAGACCACTCATGTTGCTATCAAGACAGACATCTATTGCTTTACGCCAATAGACAACATCGGATTTATGCTAAACAATAAAGATTTGTAAGCACCACTCTAAATGAAGGTCAAGCAGCATTTTTACATAAATGCATTTTTCATTATATACATAAGAGCTGACATACATGGTGTGATTCAAACTCTTTAAAGCTAAAAGCTGATCATGCAAGCAAAACATAAAACAAACAAAAAAAAAAGTTCACTTGTAGCTGATGCAGCCATGAAATTTTGTACAACTCCGTCTTACAGGAGACACATTACTATGAAACACGGTTGCCACAGTTGTTCCTTGTTCATCTTATCACCATGGCAGCACTTCAAAGAGCCTAAAGCTGTAATGTGCCATAAGAGCCTCCTTAAGGACTCTCCCTGAAAAGGGTTTACAGAAACACTTCCTCAATGTGAACATATTATAGTAGGCTTTTGCATGTACTGGCACTAGTTTTGGAAATAAAATCCTACTCTTCTTTGAGCACTACATCATGCTCAAATGAATACAGGCTCCAAATGCTTTAGGGATATTTTGTCTCGGGGCTACTGTGACAGTGAGGGAGCCTGTATGTGCTCTTTGAGAAAAATATAAATAACTATTTCTGCCAAAATCAAATTAAGGTCCTGATAATATTGTTCTCCCTAATGGGGTTTGCTTGACTAAGTGACAAGGATGGTCAGAAATGCTGTACATTTTTGATATGCCAATTTTGGTTCAAATGTAAATAAACATAGAGTAGATTATTTTTTCCAGAAATCCTACTGCTGTACATTGTCTTAGTATCCTTTTGGAAGATGCTTGAAGGTAAAATGCAAAACAGTTAACAGCAACAACAGTATTTGTGGAACTTTGTCTGAGGAACATTCTTGGTGTTGCTTCTTGGCAACAAACGCATGGACATTTGGTCTCAGTTTTTGAGCTGTGGAAACTTTGGAGGTGTGCATCAGTAAAATGGCTTATGTATACCATCTTGGTCATTTATTGACAGTGAACAGTTGTGCACATTTGTACTACCAAACTTGAGCATTTGAGCAGCTCGAAGTTGAAGTTCAAACAATCTCCTGGGGATGAAGGAGAAAACTGTGCAGGATCCCCGAAGAGGGAAGATAATCTGGAGTCCTTTAAACTCCATCTGGATGTGCGCAGGAGCTATCTCCACATCAAAAGCGAGTGGATTGCCAAACAATTACAGATAATTTTTTGTCACCTTTAAAGTAAACAGTGTCATGTGAAGAAATTGCACAAAGTGCTCAGTTTATCAACAGAATGAACATAGCTGGAGTGACTTCCAAGTTCAGCTTGTGCAACCCCGTATCTAGCCACATATAACTGAAACGGTATGCAATATGTAATGTGATTGTTGTGAGCCTTATGTAACCTACTGATGGATTCCTAAAATGTTTCCATAGGTCTTGACCATGACATATCTGTTCTAATGGCATGTCTCTTAAACAACAAGGCTTTATTGTTTATTTCTAATCGACAATCTTCTGCCAGATGTCCCTTCTCCATCTGATGGGCAACTTTGGCATAAATATTTGACTTTAAACTTAACAGCGTCTCCTCCATGGAAGCTCAGAACTACTTTGAAAAAAATCAACAAAACATACTGATCAGAATATCTCAGTCTGGTCTGTGCAGCTTAGCCTGCATGGCCCTGTACATAACATCAGATACAGTGCCTTGCGAAAGTACTCGGCCCCCTTGAACTGGTCAACCTCTTGCCACATTTTAGGCTTCAAACATAAAGATATAAAATTCAAATTTTTTGAGAAGAATCAACAACAAGTGGGACACAATCGTGAAGTGGAATGAAATTTATTGGATGTGTCAAACTTTTTTAACAAATAAAAACTGAAAAGTGGGGCGTGCAATATTATTCGACCCCTTTCCTTTCAGTGCAGCAAACTCATTCCAGAAGTTCAGTGAGGATCTCTGAATGACCCAATGTTGTCCCAAATGACTGATGATGATAAATAGAATCCACCTGTGTGTAATCAAGTCTCCGTATAAATGCACCTGCTCTGTGATAGTCTCAGGGTTCTGTTCAAAGCACAGAGAGCATCATGAAGACCAAGGAACACACCAGGCAGGTCTGAGATACTGTTGTGGAGAAGTTTAAAGCCAGATTTGGATACAAAAAGATTTCCCAAGCTTTAAACATCCCAAGGAGCACTGTGCAAGCAATCATATTGAAATGGAAGGAGTATCAGACCACTGCAAATCTACCAAGACCCAGCTGTCCCTCTAAACTTTCATCTCGAACAAGGAGAAGACTGATCAGAGATGCAGCCGAGAGGCCCATGATCACTCTGGGTGAACTGCAGATATCTACAGCTGAGGTGGGAGAGTCCGTCCATAGGACAACAATCAGTCGTACACTGCACAAAAATCTGGCCTTTATGGAAGAGTGGCAAGAATAAAGTCATTTCTCAAAGATATCTATAAAAAGTCTTGTTGGGATTATGATTATTGATTAATTAATATTTATCAAGAATTATAATTGAAAATCATAATTTGACAAAATAAATTTCTTAACAAAAAATCCTTATTCATGAATCGAAATCAGAGATGTCCTCTGGGATTGTAATTGTGGCTCAAAGCCCTTGATAATTACAATTATTAAATTCTCAGTAATAGTTGATAACTATTACTAGATGTCACTGTTTAATCAACCATTTCTACCGAAACGTGGGGAACTTTAACCTTATTTTGACTGACAAATCACTCTTGCACAAAATAAACACAAACACCTTCTCTTTATCAACGTGAATATTTATTAAATCAACAGCCCTGATACAACCCGCTCTTCCGATTCAATAATCTTCACCTAATCAAACATGCAAAGTTCTACATGAAAGGGTAAAATATCTAACTAAACAAAATAAAGCAACAGCTTTGCGTGTGTATGAAATCAAACCAGCAGTTATGGCAAAATTACAAAAGAAATATGGTTGAACGAAGCTCGGGGAGGCCACTCCCCAAAGTGTAGCTCAGCGGGACACAGGCCGTCATAAAACTTCCTCCAAGCAAAGTTGAAAACCCAGAAGGCAAAGGATAATAAAACTTTTGCCAGCAAGCTAGTAAAGCACAAAGTTGAAGACAAAGAAAATGGTTGATTTTCACCATAAGGTTATTATAGCAGTCCAGTTTTACGGCGCACCTGCGTTCAGGTGTTCGCAGAGTAAAAACACAACTCGCGAGACTCGGCGGCCTCCGAAAATCAACAGCAATCATGTTTCAATAAAAACAATGGCATGCACATACAATTCAGAACACATTAGACTATGAGTGGCGTTTCTAAATCGCACTAAAACCTACTCTATCCTGCCCACGCTATTTCTAATAAAGAAATAAAAATAAAAGGATGGATTTTACTTGATGTTGTCTCCTTTGAGCAAAGGGAGAGAGAGAAAGGGCTTGAAGAGCTCCACGCGTCCGCGGATACTCAGCAAAGCAGTCCGCTTTTCGTCCTTTGTGGCCTCCTTGGTAGAAAGGTGAAAAATATGACGGACCGTCACTGGTCGACTGGAACAAAAAAAAAAACAAGGAGGAAAAATTGCGTCTCCTTGAAAACTCTGCGGTTTTTTTGGTTACGTGTTAAATCCACGTCTTCCATCGGTAAAGTTGAAAACTTACAAGCCTTCTTATTCCTGTAAGCTTAATTTGTTTAGTTTTCTCATTGGCCAACTGGGAGAATGAATGAAAGTCCACATGGGATTTCTTCTCCAGAGTGATGCACTTCAGTTGCGTGGTAACCGCGTCTTGGTTTCCAGCTGAAAAGCATCTCCTTAAAGGGCTCACTTTCTTAAATAGCCCATTGTGACGTCAGAACTGGAACGCTCCCGTCATATCAGCTGCGGTGCCCGCTGGGATTTGAAGTAGCGGACTATCCTGGGGTACAAAATGGCAGATGATGCCAGAAGGCCTGGTAGTGTCCAGCAACGTGCAAATGGTCCAATATTCAGCAACACATGGTCCAACAGTCTTGTTTAAAGTTTGCCACAAGCCACCTGGGAGACACACCAAACATGTGGAAGAAGGTCCTCTGGTCTGATGAAACCAAAATTGAACTGTTTGGCCACAATGTAAAACGATATGTTTGGCATAAAAGCAAGACAGCTCATCACCCTGAACGCACCATCCCCACTGTCAAACATGGTGGTGGCAGCATCATGGTTTGGGCCTGCTTTTCATCAGCAGGGACAGGGAAGATGGTCATAATTGATGGGAAGATGGATGGGGCCAAATACAGGACCATTCTGGAAGACAACCCGTTGGAGTCTGCAAGAGACCTGAGAATGGGAAGGAGATTTACCTTCCAACAAGACAATGATCCAAAACATAAAGCCAAATCTACAATGGAATGGTTCACAAATAAACGTATCCAGGTGTTGGAATAGCCAAGTCAAAGTCCAGACCTGAAGACTGCTGTTCAACCTCACTGAGCTCGAGCTGCTTTGCAAGGAAGAATGGGCAAGAATTTCAGTCTCTCGATGTGCAAAACTGATAGAGACATACCCCAAGCGACTTGCAGCTGTAATTGCAGCAAAGGGTGGCGCTACAAAGTATTAACGCAAGGGGGCCGAATAATATTGCACGCCCCACTTTTCAGTTTTTTATTTGTTAAAAAAGTTTGACACATCCAATAAATTTCCTTCCACTTCACGATTGTGTCCCACTTGTTGTTGATTCTTCACAAAAAATTAGAATTTTATATCTTTATGTTTGAAGCCTGAAATGTGGCAAGAGGTTGACCAGTTCAAGGGGGCCGAGTACTTTCACAAGGCACTGTATCAAGACACAATCCTGAGATGACAAAGGTCCTTCTCACCTCAACTCCCATTCACTGAAGCCATCCCGGATAACTCGTCATCTCTACCTCCTATTAGGAAACAACAAGAAAACAACAGACCAAATTCAGTTATTTCATTATGAGCTAGAAATTATTACCTAGACTTACCTAAAACTTACCTAGAAATTCCAGTAACTCTGCTCTACCCCTGAATATAGACAGCCAATGACTGAGAACACTCATTCTGGACCCTGCAACTCACAGGAGGTGCTTATTAAGCTGAAGGCTTTGTAAACTAAGGACGTTGCTTTTAAAATGTTAATTCTTAATGTATAGTGTTATATCAGTGCACCCTCACGACTGTTGGTCTGAAGCAGAACTAAGCCTCAGCTGAGTGGGTCACATCACACAGACAACATCACATATTTTCAGGGAGAAACTATTGAGAAATAATTTAAGGTGCTGCTTGAAATTTGTTGTGACAACCACAGCTAACTAGAGCCACAGTCAGAATAATTCTCCTAATATACTTTGGATCTGCCCTGATTCCTTGTACTTCTAAAGACAAATTCCCAGTTGGAGTCACACAACAGCTGTTTGCAAACAGTTTTCTTCAGCAGGCGCTTTTCAAATTTTCAGTTGCAGAGACTTTTCTCCACCTAATCTCAAAACAATGACCAAAAATCTAAATTTGATTTGTTAAAAATATTTCCTTGACCTTGTTAAACAAATGCACAAATAGAAACAAACCACAGCCTTTCAGTACAGCTATTCGACAGTTTATTTTTGTATCAAATGCAAAAGAAATAAAAAGAGCATTGTCACCAAGCAAATTCTGATAGAAATGTATTTCATTCGCTACAACATACTAAAGAATTGAGAGTTCTCTGTTTTGCTTTGCTAAGTGGGTGCTGAACAACAGAAAGCCTTACTGAATGGCTGATGGTTATTAGATGTGCAATACCTGAAATATTGGGTTGAATGCATCTCCATAGTAAGAGACTGTTGCGCTAAAATTATTCGGCTACGTCTTTGCAGGGAAGCTTGCATGAACATCATTCATGTACTATAAATAGTACACGAATGTTTGAGAGTAATGCAGTGCCATGAACAGACCCTAGGCACATATGCATATGACTGGGCATGCGTGAAGAAGCCAATACAAATCAAAATTGCACATATAGACTGGTTGCTGGGAGACCTCAGGAAATTCAAATGCAATTCACAGGATGTGAAAAAAAACATTGGCATGGCACAAGCAATGACTCATGTGGTTTCTAATATAATTATACAACATTTGCAGCACAATTAATAAAAAAAACAACCATAAGTTTCAGAGCCTTTATGTGACCAGCTGTCAGTGGCAAATGAAAAGCAGATTTAAAAATTTTTTTTGCTCCACATTCAGTTAATTAGCCTCACCTGTACCTTGTACCAGTAATCCTTCCCAATTCATGTTCTTTCAGTCGTTGTCAGATCATCAGCGTAAATGCCTTAGTCAAATTTTGGCAAATATGACTAAGGCTTACAAAATACAACCTATGTGTAAAAGACAAATTAAACCTCCATGTGTTGTATTTCATTACATACTGATTTAATTAAATAGAGGCAGTGAAACTCTTATGGGGCAGTGTGTTATATTAGCAGTTTTTGTGTGTCAGACAAATCAAATGCTTCACTGAAACCAGCATCAAAATAATGTAACCAAGACTATGACAAAAAAGAGATAGATGCTTTAAACTAAGCTTTCTGTCAAAAGGGGAATTTTAGTGGAGCGTTGTTATACTGTAAACGCTCACACAATTAAATTCAGAAGAGAGCAGATCTTCTAAATATATGAACAAAAGTAAATTTTGGTTCTATCAGTTTGATTGCTCATACATCACTGAGACAGAAAGCATAAATGATATTTGACAAATCTGTTTTACCATTGTAATATTTGGGGCATTATTTAAGGGCAATTACACCAAACCACTGGAGCGATTACATTGTTCCATCTATATTTTGAAAGCCTTTTTAAGTAGTGAATCCAACTTTTCTTTGCTGGATGTTCTTTGTGGGAGTGCAAAGTAAAAGAGAATCTTGAGCTAAAAAATATGAAAAAAGGTTTCTTATACACTGCTTAAAAAAATTAAAGGAGCACTTTAATCGGAGTATCACATCAAGTCGGTTAAACTTGTGGAATATTGATCTGGTGAGTTAAGAAGTAGGGAAGGTTGTTAATCAGTGCGAGCTGTTTTGGTGTTAATGAAATTAACAACAGGTGCACTAAAGGGACAACAATGAGACGATGCCAAAAGCAGGAATGGTTTTTCAGGTGGAGGGTAGACAATGTTTCCCTCCTCATTTTTTTTGACTGCTTCTCTTTTTTTTTTTTTGCATTTGACCAGGGTCAGTGTCACTACGGGTAGCATGAGGTGATACCTCGACCCTACAAAGGTTGCACAGGGAGTGCAACTCCACCACGAAGGCACATCAATATGAAGGTCTGCTGTGTCTCCCAGCACAGAACATGGAGGAGATTCCAGGAGAACCACAGTTACCATAGGAGAGCTGGACAGGGGTCCTTAACCCATCAGCAGGAGAGGTATCTGTGCAAGGAGAAACAGGATGAGTACTGTTAGAGCCCTACAAAGTGCTGACATCCACCAATGTGAATGCCTCTGACCAAACTATTAGAAACAGATGTTTCATGTTGGTGGCCTTAGGGCTTGTTGTCCTCTAGTAGGCTGTGTGCTTGGTGCCCGGCACCGTGGAGCACGATTAGCATTTGCCAGAGAAAAGCAGAATTGGCAGGTTCAGCACTGGTGCCTTGTTCTTTACACAGATAAAAGCAGGTTCATTCTGAGCTCATGTGACAGAGGTGAAAGCGTCTGGAGAAGCTACAATGAATGTTATGCTGCCAGCCACATTGTAGCATGATCGGTTTGCTGGTGGGTCAGCATTGGTCTGGGGAGGAAAATCCAAGGAGGGATGCACAGACCTGTACAGGATACACAATGGCACCCTGACTGTCATTAGGTTTCGGCATGAAATCCTTAGACTCATTGTTAGACCCTTCACTGGTGCAGCGGGTCCTGGGTTCCTCCTGGTGCATGATAATGACTGGCCTTGTGGCAAGATTGTGCAGGCAGTTCCTAGAGGTTGAAGGAATTGATACCATTGACTGGCCTCAACACTTCCCTGAATTAAATCCAAAAAGAAAATCTCTGGGGCATTATGTGTAGGTCCATCTGACGCCATCAGGTTTCACCTCAGACTGTCCAGGAGCTCACTGATACCCTGGTTAGGATCTGGGAGGAGATACCCCAGGAGCATGACCCCATGCTGTCAGGCTGCATATAATTACATTGGGTTCATACAAACTATTGAGGGCCATTCTGAGTTGCTGCAATGATTTTTGACAGCAACGACAGCAAATAGGACTAGCCTGCTGGTTCGGTGTTTCAGTTAGAATTTCTCGGTGATTAAGCCCTCTGTGGGTTGATCATTTTCATCTAATGATGTGGCATCCTTTGGTTCCTAAAACATTACCAATTCCATATCAGTATGGATATCCAGCATGATTTTTTTTTTTATTGAGATCTGATGTGTTTTCAAAGTGGACTTTTTCATCACATGACTGATACTTTTTGATGATTTTATTGAAGAACACCAGCCTCATCCATCTTTTTTTAAAGTGTCACTATCAAGAGGTACTACATTAGTATGAATTGACCACTTTTCAGAGAGATTTTATGTCATTTTGCTTTCTGACAGTGACAGTGGAATATGTCAGTGTTTATATGTTTATGTCAGCAAACAGAACAGGAGAAAATGTTCTTTCTCTGGGATAAAGACGAAGTTCTAAAAAAGTTACAAAAAAGAATCAGACCAACACATTATAAGAACAAATATTTGTAACATTTAATTAAATTATGTAAATCTCTTTAGAAATTTAAATATAGCAATAAATGTTTTATCTGACCTGACTTAGAGACTTTTTCCTTTTTCCAGCTTCTTAACAATACTCTGTACAGAGGATGTAATTTACATAGAAAAAAACACTTGCAGATTCAGCATGCAGACTGTGTGAGTGTAATGGACAGGGCACAGAGGTGGGTGAAGCCTGCTGGGCCAGTTCTTGATTCCTCTCCTGGCTGTACTGAGACCCTGGTTAAGCCCTGTCAGATCAGTTTGTCAACAGGGGATTCCAGTCATTTAAGCTGCGGAGGGCAGACGCCCACTTGTCTTGGTTAAGCGTTGTCTGTGACACATGCTTCTCCCTCCAACTCTATCATTTATCAAGTCCTAATCAAAGTCTTCTGTGTTGCAATCAGTGTTTTCCATTCGAAAGGCCAAAGAGGGACCCCAAGGCCACATTGTTGTTATGTGTGGGAGGCAAACAGAAGCCTGAGATCGTGCTGCACTAAGTTTCCATGGCAGGTTTCCAAAGCACCTGAGACAACCCCAGTCATCATGTGTGCTAAAACATCCACCAAACAAGCTCAAACCAAAACACCAATGCAAATTGCTAATTATTTCACAAATTAAATATTGCTTTTAAGTCCTATTATTACAGCCTTTCCAAAAATGCAGAATCTGTGTATGATTTTACGTTTTTTAATGTAAAGTAAGAGAAACTTCATGGGTTTGATTCTCCAACTCAATTTTTGTCTGATTTTGTTGCTGATTAGGAACATGACGAATTATTTTTCCTTTTAGAAAAAAGTTCTTACATTTTTAGGGGTATTAGAATAAACAGGGCAAGATTTAAAAAGTTGAAAATTATTAATTTTGCAAGATACTGAATATTACGAATATGTCATAAAGTTTCCCTTGTCAAGGCTCTCATTTTACAGTGATTTTACATTAAAACCTTAGATTTTTAGTTTTACTTACAGAAGTAAATTAATATTTTGGTTTAACGGGTACAGAAAAAAATGAGAGAGCGAGTGAGATAA
Organism: Crenichthys baileyi; assembly: GCA_036173005.1. Taxonomy (NCBI): domain Eukaryota; kingdom Metazoa; phylum Chordata; class Actinopteri; order Cyprinodontiformes; family Goodeidae; genus Crenichthys; species Crenichthys baileyi. Next base: position 150,538 of record JAHHUM010001580.1, on the reverse strand, counting down.
CTGTAAACATAACTGGTGAAAGCATCCTTTCGCTTTTAAAGATATGAAAAAGGAAAAAATAAATATTTTAGCACTAACTGTAACCTTTCAGATGAATTCAGATATTTTATTTGATTGCTTAAGTTGCCAGCAAAATATGGGAGCGTAGAATCAGTCTCCAGTCATCTACACCACCATGCAAAGAACGGGACAATGAAGCTGTAGAGTCACAAGGTTAATTGAAGGATGATGAGTTATTTCATGTCTGACACAGAAAGATCATTAATGTTTAATAAAACAAGACACCTTGGTCCAGCTATCGTCTCACAGATTTTCAGTGGTCATCTTAATTACCACCTGCTGAGATCAAAATGAAGGCCATGTTAATCAATACTTAGATTATAATAAAGTAATGACAACTAGGGTGTTGTCCGGCCTAACTGTTGTGATCACAATACAAAATTGGCTCTTACTTTATGAGGCCACTGCATATTTATTTCACTGTATAAGTTGTGTGAGCATGCATTTAGATTAAGCCTTTTGGACAGATTTACAGTAATGTATTTGAAACTGTGAAGTCTCACTAACCTTTTCCTTTTCTAGCAAATTTTTAACAAGGTAACTGTAAAATTTAAAGTTTTTAAAATGAGAAGTATAAGGGCAATGTTTTTAAATTACAACTGAATATCTGTGTTTGTTTTAGGCCACAGGAGATGCTTGCTTTAGCAAATACATGATGTTGGATGTCACAGGCATTTGCATTCTCATTTGCAACCCAGCAAGGTAATGTCAAAATGGTATTCTTTGGCACAAAAAGCAGCCACCACATGCATGACTCATACCGGCATACAAAACAGCAATATAATAAAGCAACACATTGCATGGCTCATTTATTCTTGGCTGTTTAGGAGTCATAGGTCTGTTTATTGAGGTTGCAGATGTTAAAGTCTAAATATCAGCATATTCTAAAGCCAGGAAATGGAAAAGGCTGCAGTACATATTTAAAATGGGGAGGGCCAATAATTCAACAATGCAGGTATTGTTTCGAGCCAGGGTTGCCGTCAAGACATATTTGTTCACTAGTCTTCTACTCTGATGTGTACGCCTGATTTTACTCCATGGTGTATTCAAGTCAACTTGTATACTAGATCCATTATGTTGAAATAAATCCAAAATGAATGAATAATTGTTTTTGTATCAAATGTCACGAAAGTCTTATTCAGCACTTCCTACATGACCTCCTTAACCATTTTGAAATAATTTTACTTCTGTACTTTGGTTTTAAATGATAAAATCTCAGCAAAACTCAAAAGCCACGTTTGAAATGCTGCAATGCAATAAAATCTAATTATTTTTAGAAAGTCTTAATCTAAACATCTGTGGAATAAAATATCAAATCAGGTGTGGTTCTCACTGGAGCATTGGCAACTATTACTATCATTAACATAGGTTTTTTGTTGATAAGGGATGTACTGATTTCCTGCAATATATACACTTCGTAATTATATTTCAAAATCTTTTGAAACGGTCACAAAGACTACTGTTGCCTAAATCTAGAGACTTACTGCAAATAGAAAACATTTTCGGCATTTTAGTTTTATTTGAACCTGATGTCTGGGGTGTGGCTGTTAATGAGTGAGCTTGACCTTTATTTATAAATTAAATAGTCAAAGATTCTCCATAGAATATGCTCCCAATTAAATCCCATGCTTTATTAGCCAATAATCAAGATTGCATTAACGTTTTCTGATAACAACTTAATTTTATATTTCATAGCATTTTAAAAACTGACCAATGAAGTGACTGAAGTTTTGGTGAGAATACTAAATAACACCGATATACAACAAAGAATCAAGGATGTTATTGTTGTGGATTTTCTTATCAAAGTGGGAGAGAAGACAACTCATTAACAAGAGAAAGACCGGACTTTGTCTTTATAAGTTTATTCAAAGCCATACAGCGTTTGAAGACCCTGTCACTGAGCTTAATCAGTGAAGCAGCGTCCCGAACAGAATTTACAAACAGTATTTATACCGGTATGTGGGTTATCTCAACTTAAAAGAGTTTTGAAATATGGCCCCCAGACCCTCCCCGGATCAGCGGTAACAAAGTTATTTATGAGGGCACCCATCTACCATCCCTTAAGATATAACACTTCAGGGAGTGTTAACCATAAAACTCCTGATAATGAATTTAGAACCCATCCTCTCCAAGTAACCAAACACAGAGGTCATAGGTGAGAGAGGTAAAAAGAAGGTCAGAGCATTAAAATAATTTTCCACAACATTATTTAGGAAGTGTGGAATAAGACCGAATAAGAATATTAGATTTCATAACCTTTTATGCACTTCAGTAGATACTCTAATGTATGAGGGGCACTTTAATGCACAATGACGTTATCGTTGTGCTGCCATTAAACGCTGTATAGAACTACTGTGGCCCGGTAGCAGGACAGAACTGCGAGGTAAAACAAAACCTAATGGTGAACAGCTGCTTACTCTGATGTGTGATGAACAAAGACAGAACCCCTTGTAGATTAAAACATCTTTCAGCACATCAAACTTACCACTGCTGTCACCTGTCTCTGTGCTGGATAGAATCTATTACGAAACATCCACTGTCATTGAGATCTCTGGGTACTGTGGTGCAAAAAATTTAAGCATTTTATGTACCAATGTTAACCCCAGAAAAGCTTTAGGATATACAGGGATCAGAAAGAGCTCTCATTATGGGCTGAGAGCTCTTTCTGATCTCTTAATTATGTGGTATAGAAGAGTGTGGTATAGAACCTGACTAGATTAGGTACTAGTGCAAAAGGGGAAATAACCTTGTCGGTTTTACCTTAAACACTCTTGTGTGTCTGCTGAATCTGAAAATATGTTCTGACTCTGTTTAAGCAAACTACTTATTTCAATTTGGCAGGATTGGTGTCACTTCTTAATTAACATGTCGGAATTGAGCCTTAACACTGCAATTTATCAACATCCTAGTGTCACAGCTGATCTTGAACATGAGGTGGTGCTCCTGCTTATTCTTCCCACCTCCTTTCATTTTTCTCTCTTCAGACAACATAAGTCATCATTTGGAAAAAAAGTCCAGTTAGCATCAGTATTCACCAATAAATGTTTTCTATGAGATGACTTAAATGTAAAACATAAAATTTCATTCTCTGTATGTGATCTTATAAAAACTCAGACATGTTTGGTGTGTGTATGAGCGCCTCTCCTGACACTGATTGATTCCATGTGCATTCAGTAGGGCAGTTTCTCTCATGTGTAATCTCATAATATTCTTAAACATTCAGCTTTTAACCCTAAAGTTTGACATCACGCAGGCGGACTTGGACTCAGTCTAGACTGATTCAACACAGACAGAGTAAATCAAATGAGTACTGCATTTCAGGTGCTTTCTTACAAATCAGAACCAGAGCAAACATGACTTGCCACATTAGGCAGCGAATGTTGGCATTGCATGTGGCCAGGACTTTGGAACCAGGATAAAATTATATCATACTATCTCTGTATTTGCCTATACTGTTGTTTTTTGTCTTTTAATTGATTTATAAACATTAAACATTGTGTATTGTCAATGGTGGAAAAGCTGATCAGAGGATCTACAAACTAGTATTTATAAACAAAGCATAATTTATCAAAAATATTCTGTCAAAATAACTGATCTGGAAATCCTACAAACCCATGACTAAAATTGGAATTTCAAACTTAGACAAACAGTTTATACAATCAATTTTCACATGAAATGTGCACAAAACCAATATTCTGCTTTAAAAGCAATCATAAATTAATAGCATGAAAGAAAACATTGGTTATTTAACTATCTTACTTTATTAATAAAAATTTAAAAAAATAAGTAAAGGTATTGATTATCAAATATCAAAAAGATTTTAGGAATATTCTTTAGTATATGTTATTTATTCAAGGGTTCAAATAAATGGTAATCAAAAAGTGTATCTAGATTAGTTCAGAGTTACTTTCTCTGACATCTAGTGATTATCATGTTTTTTAAGTAGCCTGACATAAGTAGCCCAAACATGTTTCAGCGTTTGCATTCCTGAATTAAAGTCTCTTAGAAAACAGAAAACATATTCACATTTGGTGTCTCTTACAAATATTCACCTAGCCAGCAAACTTTAACCTACCAAGATCTGCTCTCAGACTATTTACCTGTTAGGATGTTTAGGTCCTGGTGATCCATTTGATTTGTGATCATTTGTATTCTTGTTTTCATTGAAATCACTCACCTATCAAAATATTTGATATGGCAAGAAATTACAATATTAAATAGACACTTGGAAGCATTTACTAAAGGGGCTACAACTCTTTGGGCAAGCTAATCAATTAATGGGTTTGAAACATGTTAGTTTAAACATGTTGGTTAACATGTTAAGGTGTTGAAGTGTTATTAGTATATAAATATTTATTTTATGACTAATACAATTTTAAAGAAGGTATTGTGAAAAAAAAGAAAAAAAATGTCCAACCTTTTCTTTTCATCCATTAAAATACAACAGTGCTTCCACGAAACATAAAAAAGGTATTTTCGAAGTATCAGCATACAAATTTGTGTCATTAAAGGGTCTTTTCTATCCCTTGGATAGGAGGCACTAGGAGGAGAGCCAAGTGGTTAAATGTCTGGGATTGGAGGTCATGAAGATTGATTTTGTAATGAAGTGAAAAAATAGTTTCTTACTGTCGAAGGAGAATCTGGTGGAGGAGGTGAGAGTATTCACAGTAGCTGAGGTCGGTAGTTGATTGGTGAGTGGGTTTGAGGGTGGACAGGCAGATGAGTGAGCAATGGGAGATCCAGGTAGGTTGTTTCCAGGGGGATGGCCAGAGGAGCCATGAGGAGATTCACAGGGGAGCTCCTGAAGAAAGTCCCCCAAACAAAAGGAGGAGATGGCGTTCCAGGAACCCCCCTCATTTGGGACTTATTGGGAGTTATTACACTGTATGGAAGTATAGAAACAAACTTTGTGAACGAGTTGATTATATTAAACATGATTATCTGCCAGCTTGGGTGCATTGACTTTGCTTAGGTTCATGCACAAAGCACATAGGCTTGCTGCGCACACATAAAAATCAATAGACATCACTCACTTTGAATATGGGAAATACTTGTACCTTGTATTAGATCTGGGGATAATGAAAAATTACAGTAAACTGGCTGGGAAATAATACAGCTAACTTTGACTGATTCTAGATTTGTACTGTTTAGGTGAATTTTTGGAAAATACAAAGCATCCCCTGTATTTGTGACAGGTTAATAAAACTTAAATAAAAAAGGCAAAGAATGCATTTTCTGTGGGTTACCGGACCGTTTGACTGTACATTAAAACCATATTTATTATTATTGTTTAAGAAAAAAAAACAAGAGGAGTCAGAGGGTCCTCTCCATCTCCATCTTAGAATATTTCCCCCTGGGTCCATCACCCAACATAATGCACAAACATTTTTAGTAGCTCTGGCATCTTAATGTTGATACAGCCGCTGGCAGCGCTTGCACTACTGTCTCACCATGAACTTGTTCACATTTTATTACATTAAACTACAATCTTAAATGTATTTACTTGGGTTTATATTATATATACTATATATATATATTATATATATATGTATATATATATATATATATATTATATTATATATATATATAATATATATATATATATATTATATAACACAAACTCATAATTGTGAGGTGGAACAGCATAATTAACTGTTAACAAATCTAAGAATTGTGGCGAGCATATTATCCAACTCCTTTACTCTGTCAACCCTATTCAAAATCCAATGCACCTCAAAGCCATCACATTTTACATAATTAATGAGTAGAATCCACGATTAGATCTTCGTTCTCTTATAAACATGAGTTTTAATGGTATTATTTGGAATGCATCAAAATGCATTCTCTTGATCTCTACTGTGTTTGTTTATTTTATCTAAACAAAATCAACAATAGTCCTTAGCTTAAAGTGGACATATTGTGGAAAATCCAATTTTTTTAGCCTTTAAATACATTTTGTCGTGTATTTGGAGTCTGTAGCAGTGCACAAAGTCGAATTTAGGCTCTGCAGGTCTTACATAGTTATCTTCATATTCTGTTTGGGTCATATTCATCAGTTCAGTTTTCTCTATCCTCTATTACATTTTCTGAACTGTTACGTCACAGTATTTGCTGCAGAACAGCTTAACAAGGTCATTGACTTCCAACTGACTAATTTCACATATATGCCAGTTTTATTTCTCGCTGCCATTTTGTAGCATTGTGCCTTCTGCTTATGTTAGAGCTGTGTGCTCGGTTTTGACTCTTTGAGGGTACAACTGTACTGTGTGTTTTGAATAGTATTATTACTTTAACAGTTTTGCATTGTTTTAGCCATTTTTGTCTTGTTTCTGCAGCGCTAGATAAATGTATCTCTGTTATGAAACTACAAAAATGGCCAAACGGGGAGGAGTAGAGGGCCCTTTGACCTGGGGGTGTCGGGGTGTCAAGTGCTTCAGTAGCATTTAAAGAGACCTCTCCAAAACGAGTTGCTCTCAGACGCACCTTCAGAAAAGGGATAAAAGAGTGGAGCTACGATAACAATGAATTTAGATTAAAGAATTGCAGTTCCACTTTATATAGAACACAACTGAATGATTTAAGTGTGAAAAGGAAGGATTTAAAAGCATGATATGTCTAACTCTACTATTGATTTAACCCCCCTCATAACCAAACCGTGGTTAACAGAATTCTCAAGGACATTATTCACATAGTAAAAACAAACCCTGATGTTGGTTTGGTGCAAATATAAGTGCTATATTTGCGGTGAGGTTTGTAGTTATTAATTGAGATTTTTTGGTTTTATCAGGTTCAATGAGAGTTCATCAGGACGCATTTGGCAGGTCTCTATTTTAATCCTTGTTAATTATGTTTTGGCCAGAGGAAGCTCTAGATTAACTTGTGATGACAATAGGGTAATAATCCTGTTCTCTATCATGGATTTCCAGGCAAAGGGTATAAATTTAGTAATTAATTTAATTTAAACTAAAAGATTAAACACCTTAAATAGCTAAATATTTATTTTCGGTTGTAGTGAATTATAGCAGACTATTTGTCAGATACATCTGTTATATTTTGAAAATTAACCGATGTCACAGATGTACATCTGTATTCTGCACAGGAAGTGTAGCAGCTGCATAATGGATTTTAAAGTGAGGGTTTGGAAAATAAGATACGCCTTGTCTTATGTTGGACGCTTTTAGCTATAATAGCGTCTGCTGGGCCCCATCCTCTCTGTGGAATTACTATACTGTGCATTAAAACACACTCTTATCTCCAACTCTGTGGCTTTCAGTGTTCTGTCCACTTTCCATTCAGCATTTTTATGTTGGAGGAAGGTAAAAAAGATGAAGGATTCACTGGCCACTCACCTCCATTTTCTTTTTTAAATTACTGCATACAGTTTGCAACACATTATGCCTTGCAGAAGCATTCATACCACTTGAACCTTTTTTTTTACATTTTGGCATGCTACAACCACAAATGTCACTGTGTTTTATTGGGGTTTTATGAGAGAGACCCAAACATAGTATCACATAATTGTGAAGTTGAAGTAAAACAATACATGATTTACAACATTTTTAGGCAGTTTACTCTGATACAGAGAGGCTAGAAGAAAATTATTGTTAACAGAAGCCATAAGACCTGTTTTCCAGGAAAAGTGTGTTTGTAGAAAACACAGCAAACGTGGAAGCAGGTGCTCTGTTTAATAAAACCACAAGCGGTGCACTTTATGGCCTTCATGCAGAGCATTATGTGTCACACCAAAAACCAAAGTGAAACATGGAACTTGCAAAATCATGTTGTGGGGATGTTTGTTTTCAGCAGAGACAGGAAAGCTGAACAATAGGGGGCAACTCTGGACAAAAACCTGCTAGAGGCTGTAAAATACCTGAGAATATGGCCAAGGTTCACATTTCAGCAGTACAGTGTACTGAAACATACAGCCAAAGCTACAGTTTAATGGTTTATGAGTGGGCAACCCCACTCCTCGATGGCTGGTGTCCTGCAACATTTAGTTGTGTCCCTGCTTCAACACACCTGAATCAAATAATTGGATGATTAGCAGGACTCTGGGGAACTTGACTGTATAATGAGGAGGTAATTCTGGCATTTGATTCAGGTGTCTTGAACCAAGGACACATATAAAAGTTGCAGGACAACAGTCCTTGAGCACTGAATTTGCCCCACCTCATTTATTATGTTTTCTAATCGCCCTGTCAAAGTCCAGACCTAAATCTAACTGACAATCCATGCAAAGGATTGAAAATTGATATTCACATATGCTATACATTTAAATTGACTGTGCATGAGCTAGTTTGCAAAAAGGAATGAGCTAATTTCTTTTTCTCTACATATGCAAAACTAAAAACTGTGCAGAAGACTTGTAGCTGTAATGGTAAAGAATAGTGGTTCTGAAAAGTTTTTAATCAGGGAGGCTGATTTTTATTTATAAAAAAAATCACCTTATATATTTATGCACTACTTTAAAGATTTACCACTTAAAAAACCTGAAGGAACCCATTAGCTTGTGATTGCAACATAACAAATTGTGAAAAAATTTAAGTGATATGAATGCAAGCTAGTTTATGGGATGTTTATGTTAAAATGTGGGACTATCATTCAGTTCCTACTTTTAGGTGCTATCAGAAAGAGATAACATTTTGAATTTATTGTTTGAAAAGTCATATATTTTAAAATTTTAAACATAATTTCATTGTTTACAAAATTTTCTTTTTGTGATGATAACAGACTTTCAAGGGAAAACATGCAGAACGTGCAGAAAGGAGGACAGCAGGGGCTCATCATCTTCTGCACCACAACAGCTTCACTTAGCCTCAGTGGTGGTCCTGCAGGTGCCACTGATACAGTACTGAATTGTGTCACAATTAACTGAATGTTTTCTCAGATCAGATAAAAAAATATTACTATTATTATTATTATATTATTATGAGATAATTACCTTAGGCTGGATCACATGAACCTGAAGTATGAAATGAACATGAAAAACTGAAAGCAAACAGCTGAAACAGGGCGCTGGCATAAAGCTTTAATGCAGGAGATAACACAAATGTTGATTCTTTGACTCTTTTAATACACATGCTTGTACGTCATTCCCCTTTTTGATCAGTTTTTGCAGTGTGACATAGCTGAGATTCTCACACCTTTTAGCACAAAAAAAAAAAAACAATAGACAGCGCTAACAAGTTGACACCCTGGTTTCCCATGAGATAGAGACAGTCTGAAGACATCTCATTCATTCATAAATTAAGATTTTTTTGTGGGGGCTGTTACGATTTTCATAGCAGCATGTGAGAAATCAATTAGCTTTCTTTTTATTAAACATAGTTAAATATATTTGTAGTACAACTGTTCAGGTGAAGTGTTCAAATGTAATTCAGTGCCTTAGCAACACTATAGATGATGTTCCAGCACCAGGGAATGTTTTCAAATGTGGTACAGATAAAGTGTTATTATTGTAAGATTGCCTTTGTGAAATGACTTGCAAGTGTCTTGTTCTGTACAGCTCCTGCCTGAAAGTCAAGTTTCTTTCAAAAAGATTTTTTTTTAAATGTGGAGACCTCTTTCATATGCAGTGCAATCAATATGATTTATATTGCACAGTGAAATTACTTCGAATGAATAGAAAACGGACAAAGAAACGGACAAAAGCTGTGTATACAGTTAGTGGTTTAATTAATAAAATCTACTAATTAAATATTGCATTTAAATCAAGCTAGGTGACAAGTTTTATGCTGTTAATTTATTATGATTCTTTTTTATTTATTCTTTGTTTTGGTTTCAAAAGCCCCTTTGGTGTCTCTACCTGCATTTCAATCCTGTGGAGACTCACAATAAGAAATACAAAATGCGATTAGAGAAGTTACACAATGAATGTTTATTTGTCTGGTGCTCAGACCCCAGAGGAAGACATGAATGCTGATAATGCATGAACTGATGAATGTTTTAGGATTAGAATTAGAATTGTCTTCCCCCCGGATCTGGTACTGGTGATGGAGAGGAGGCCTGCTGGTAATGGCACTGAGAATCCGATGGAGGCGATGGGGTGGAGGAGGGTCGAAGCTCGATTGACAGCTGGGAGATCCATGAATGGGAGACTTTAAATGCGGAGCCTTGAAAGATCATTGGCTGAGGATTATTGCAGACTTGAAGCTGATTGGTTGGCGCGGAGACGCACGGAGAACCCATTGGGTGAAGCTGGAGAAGGGGTGAGTCTCCCAGATTGAATTTTCGTCTTTTACTCCATTTCAATCCTGTAGAGACTCACAATAAGAAACACAAAATGCGAGTAGAGAAGTTACACAGTGAATGTTTATTTGTTTGGCGCTCAGACCCCAGAGGAAGACATGAATGCTGATAATGCATGAACTGATGAACTGATGAACGTCTTAGGATTAGAATTAGAATTGTCTTCCCCCAAAAAGGCCGAGGCCAAACCGAGGCTGAAATGTAATAGAATGGTTAAAAGATGACAGCAGGAGAGGAAAAGTAAAATGCTGGAGATACCGGGCTATGAAGTAGATATAGAATGATGAGCGAGAGAAACGAGTTAGATAAAGTAAGAGCAGCGCAGGCATGAATGTGAGGAGCCACGAAAGCATGAAAATGATGAATGGATGCACATGATGAGCCCGCGTTAGGTATAGGAATGGAACATGAGCCCCGTAGGTATGTGTGTAGTGGGCCACGAAGGCATGAAAATGATGAATGGATGCACATGGTGAGCCTGCGCTAGGCATAGGAATGGATCATGAGCCCCGTATGTGAGTAGGAGAGAGCCCCAAAATAAATAAAAGAAACATGAAAACGATGAACGAATGCAGGAGAGTGCGCCTCGTAGGCTCTCTCTTGCGAAGCTTGCGTGAAATGAGAGCTTCAAAGCATGAAGTTGTGCGTGAGAGTGCGCCTCGTAGGCTTTCTCTTGCGAAGCTTGCGTGTAGTGAGAGCTTCGAAGCATGTAGTGGTGCATGAGCGTGCGAAACGTGCGAAAGATGAGTGGGCTTCATGAAAAGAATAAGACCATTCCCCGGAGGTTGTACCTGATGGGAGGAGAATGAAAAGATGACAAGAAGGTAAGAGGATGAATGAAAGGGGCTGAAAATGCTGACAAAACCTAGGAAAACAGATAATGAATGAGATGAATCATACCTGAGAAGATAAAAACGATTCAATAGGCCATCCATCACCAGTAATTGAATGAAGGCTTACCTAGGAACTGAGTGAGTGGCCAAAACAGAATTGAAGTCTGGACGAACATATGAAGCGAAAGATGAAGAAGACCAGCGGCCAAGTTGTTGAAGGGAAGCTGAAGAGACTCCTTCAGTGGCTGTGGTTGTGGCTGCCCCTATCCTGAATGAATGGCCTGAAAACTGACCGGGGGGCAGGTTACATAGAAGTAAGGTTTGTCTAAAATATTTGAGGAACCATGAGGCAGACATGGAGGTCCCTTCAGGAGTTGGAAAAATTGGTGTGAGAGGTGGACCAAGTTTATGACGTTTTGTAGCAAACTTGAACATGGCTTTAAAGGGACAAAAAGGGCTATCGAGGCGGGCAATAGAAATGAACCAGGGGCCTTTCCCTTTAGTGTGTTTAAGATAAAGTTTATAGTGATCTGGATAGAACTTGAGGTTGGAAAATGTTATGTTATATTCGGATTAAAAGATTTAGTAGGGGAAGTGAATTCACCCAGTCTAAGGAAGCCGTAAAAAGCCAAGAAAAATGCACTAGAAAGGAGGGTTTTTAAATAGGAAGAAAACAGGCTAGAAGAAAGGGCTGTGATAAGAATTTTTAAAAGGGGAAGTGTAACTGGTCTCCAAGAGTAAGGGTGAGGAGCGCTATGTTTAGCGATACCTTTAAAACAGAGTTTGATAAGATGATTTGAAAAAAGACTCACAGTGGGATCGGGGTATTATTGCTTTGAAAAGAAATTGATACCTGCCACTAAGCTCCTAATGTAGGGGAGTTTAAAATGGCGATAATGAAAACAAAAGGTTATAAAGGCTAGAAAGGTTTGAACAAGAACTGGTAAGAGGGGAGTGTTATGAGCAAGACAGAATTTAGCGAAGGTTTGCCAAGCAAAGGAATAGGATCTAAGAGTGGAGGGAGCTAAACCTGATTTGCAATAATAGCCTGCTGATAGGAGAAGAGCGTGAAGGGATGGGTTTAATCGAGCTTTAGATCTTTGAAGGGAGGAATCGGAGTGGGCTGAATGTCGGCTGATGGGCAGAGATTGTGGAAAACCTGAAATTTAGAACGAGAAAGAGCATCGGCGACTGAGTTATAATATCCTGGACAGATGTTGGGCAGAGATGATGAAGTTATGAATAACGGACTGCCAAGTAATGCGAAGGAGATAGGGCATGATGGCTTTAGAGGTAGAACGGCCTTTGTTAATGGCTTCGACCATAACTGCGTTATCACAGAGCGCAAGAATGCGTTTTCTTTTCCAGAGATGACCCCAGACGCAGCAGGCTATGTAAATGGGAATGATTTCAAAAAACGCAGAGGATTCTGATTGAGGAAAAGAGGGGGGCCAAAATCCTGCAAACCATTTTCCTTGGAAGAAGCCACCGAAACCCACAGAGGGGGCTGCGTCCGTGAAAAAACAGAATGAATCGGCCAATTGAATGATGTCGTCATAAAAGAAAGAGATTCCGTTCCAGTTCTGAAGTAGATTGGTGAAAGCTAAATCTGAACGACAGCCTTGGTCTAAAACAACGGGGTCTAGCAAAGAAGGCACAGACGTGGCAAGATCCAGCAGACATGAGATGAAAGAGCGGCCCTGAGGGATAATGCGCATTGCGAAGTTAAGGTGACCTAGAAAAGACAGAAGTTGGCACTTGGAAATGACTGACATGGAAACGAAGGACTGAGAAACTTCGCGAATGCGGGACAATTTATCCTCTGGCAGAGAAGCAATCATGGCTTCGGAATCGAGGAGGATGCCGAGGAACTCGAATTTCTTAGCAGGACCTAAGGTCTTTTCTGCGGACAAAGGAACGCCGACTCGTTGGAAGAGCTGAACGAGTTTCGGGAGAGAGGGGCCGGGGGATGGGGAGGGGGGATCAATGAGGAGAAAGTCGTCAAGGAGGTGAAGGACGGAAGGGAGTCTAATGATGTTAAGAAGAATCCAGCAAAGAGCTTCAGACAATTTATTGAAAATGCCGGGGCTGCTCCTGCAACCAAAAGTGAGCCTCACAGCAAAATAGAATCTGCGATCCCATTTGACACCCAGAAGATGCCACTGAGAAGGGTGGACTGGCATGATTTTAAAGGCAACAATGATGTCGGCCTTGGCGAGCCAGGCACCACGCCCAGCAGTTTTAATTAGTTTGATGGCGTGATCGACCGTGGCATAATAAAGGGAAAAGGGGGGTTTGGGAATGATGGAGTTAATACTGGGGTGGGGGCCAGAGTGGGTAGCTGAAAGATCGATGATGAGGCGCTTTTTTCCCAAATATTTCCTGGTAGCCACCCCAATGGGACTGACTCAGAAGGGAAGAAAAAGGGGGGAGTTTTAAATGGACCCTAACATATATATTTTTTGATACTTCCTCCGTAAGAAGTGAGCCTCACAGCAAAATAGAATCTGCGATCCCATTTGACACCCAGAAGATGCCACTGAGAAGGGTGGACTGGCATGATTTTAAAGGCAACAATGATGTCGGCCTTGGCGAGCCAGGCACCACGCCCAGCAGTTTTAATTAGTTTGATGGCGTGATCGACCGTGGCATAATAAAGGGAAAAGGGGGTTTGGGAATGATGGAGTTAATACTGGGGTGGGGGCCAGAGTGGGTAGCTGAAAGATCGATGATGAGGCGCTTTTTTCCCAAATATTTCCTGGTAGCCACCCCAATGGGACTGACTCAGAAGGAAGAAAAAGGGGGAGTTTTAAATGGACCTAACATATATATTTTTGATACTTCCTCCGTAAGAAGTGAGCCTCACAGCAAAATAGAATCTGCGATCCCATTTGACACCCAGAAGATGCCACTGAGAAGGTGGACTGGCATGATTTTAAAGGCAACAATGATGTCGGCCTTGGCGAGCCAGGCACCACGCCCAGCAGTTTTAATTAGTTTGATGGCGTGATCGACCGTGGCATAATAAAGGGAAAAGGGGGGTTTGGGAATGATGGAGTTAATACTGGGGTGGGGGCCAGAGTGGGTAGCTGAAAGATCGATGATGAGGCGCTTTTTTCCCAAATATTTCCTGGTAGCCACCCCAATGGGACTGACTCAGAAGGAAGAAAAAGGGGGAGTTTTAAATGGACCTAACATATATATTTTTTGATACTTCCTCCGTAAGAAGTGAGCCTCACAGCAAAATAGAATCTGCGATCCCATTTGACACCCAGAAGATGCCACTGAGAAGGGTGGACTGGCATGATTTTAAAGGCAACAATGATGTCGGCCTTGGCGAGCCAGGCACCACGCCCAGCAGTTTTAATTAGTTTGATGGCGTGATCGACCGTGGCATAATAAAGGGAAAAGGGGGGTTTGGGAATGATGGAGTTAATACTGGGGTGGGGGCCAGAGTGGGTAGCTGAAAGATCGATGATGAGGCGCTTTTTTCCCAAATATTTCCTGGTAGCCACCCCAATGGGACTGACTCAGAAGGAAGAAAAAGGGGGAGTTTTAAATGGACCTAACATATATATTTTTTGATACTTCCTCCGTAAGAAGAAGCTGAGCCACAATGTCTGGTTCGAGAAGCGCTGATTGTAAATTAGGGCAGATGATGATAGATTTGGGGAGCGGAGGAACACCTATGAAAAACCCTTGGGAGAGACCAGTAATAAGGAAATCTGAAAAAAGACGATCTGGATGAGATTGAAGGAGGAAAGCCAGTTCAGAAATGTTAACCGGGGTTGAAAGATGACTGGTAATTAATTTCGGAACCTCGACGTGTTTGGGGGAGGGACGAACGGCGGGCACAGACAGACTTGGGGTGAGCGTCCTTGCAGAAGCTGCAGACATGAAGAAAAGAACATGAAGCATAATGACAAGTACCTTCATAAAAATTATTACAGATGGGCGAATTATTTAAAACCTCAATTCTCCTGCCTCGGCGGTTGTGAGTCAAAGGAGTTGGAATGATGGAAGGCGAGGGACGAATAGGATTATTGAAGCACTGTAAGCGTCTGAGGCAGTCGGAAAACGGGGGGCAGCTGACGTGGCAGTGTTGGCAGCAACTCCTTGGAGGTGGTGAGTGAGAGAAGAAATAGACTGCTGAAGGGAGTTCATTGATGAGATGAGCAAAGCAGAATCTATTTGGGCTGACGAAGATGAATCCTGAAGGTTGAGAGCTGACGGGAGAAGAAACGGCAGCTGTAGAAAGCCTTGGCAGATTGGCTGCGGAAGCCGAAGACGAAGGAGGGCGACCCTGACGCCGTTTTGCCGGAGGGTTTGCTGATTTCTTTGAATGCTTTTTTGGCAAAGCGGAAGGCTGAGGAGGTGGAGAGGGAGAGCGATCTTGACCAGGCAGGAGATCGGTGAGCTGAGTGAGGTGAGAAAGTTCCAGGTCAGAACCCGGGAACATACTGCTTGCTCTGAGATTTGAGGCTAAGTGAACACTCCTTCAGGCAGAGGAGGAGGAAGGCAGACGAAGATCCGTCACGGAAAGAACAGCGGAGCCGTGAGATTCGATGTCAGACATTTTTTAGCCGAAATCGAAGCTCGACTGACAGCTGGGAGATCCATGAATGGGAAACTTTAAATGCGGAGCCTTGAAAGATCATTGGCTGAGGATTATTGCAGACTTGAAGCTGATTGGTTGGCGTGGAGACGCACGGAGAAGCCATTGGGTGAAGCTGGAGGAGGGGGAGTCTCCCAGATTTCTCCCAATTTTCGTCTTTTACTCCATAACTACTGCAACTTTATTATTTCATGTCAAGACTTACAGTAAAAACACAGATTAAACTGTATTATTTATACAAAGGGCCTCCTTGAACCACCACCTTAACGTGGTGGAGGGGTTTGAGTGTTCAAATGATCCTAGAGGCTATGTTGTCTGGGGCTTGTATGCCCCTGGTTGGGTCTCCCATGGCAAACAGGCTCTAGGAGATGGGTCAGACAAAGAGCGGTTCAAGAATCCTTCATGAGGACTATTAAATCGAGGCACGTGACGTCGCCTTGTACGGCGGAGCCGGGGTCCCACCCTGGAGCCAGGCCTGGGGTCGGGACTCGCTGGAGAGCGCCTGGTGGCCGGGTTGCTCCTCGTGGGACCCGGCCGGGCCAAGCCCGAACGAGAGACGTGAGGCCATCCCCCAGTGGGCCCACCACCTGCAGGGGGAACCGTGAGGGATTGGGTGGCGGACGAAGGTGGAGACCTCAGCAGCCCGATCCCCGGATGCTTAGGCTGGCTCTAGGGACGTGGAATGTTACCTCGCTGGGGGGGGGGGGGGGAGCCTGAGCTTGTGCGGGAGGTCGAGAGATATCGACTAGAAATAGTCGGGCTCGCCTCCACGCACAGTGTGGGCTCTGGAACCCATCTCCTTGAGAGATGGGTTCCAGAGGTGGGCCACTCTTCTACTCTGGAGTGGCCCACGGGGAGAGGCGGCGGGTTTGGGTGGGTTTGCTTGTTGCCCCCCAGCTCAGCCGCCTCGTGTTGGGGTTTACCCGGGTGGATGAGAGGGTCGCATCCCTGCGCCTTCCGGTTGGGGATAGGTCTCTGACTGTCGTTTCGGCCTACGGGCCGAGCGGTAGTGCGGAGTACCCGGCCTTCTTGGTGTCCCTGTTGGGGGTGCTGGATAGTGCCCCTCCCGGGGACTCCATTATTCTGCTGGGGGACTTCAACGCCCACGTGGGAACGACAGTGGGCACCTGGAGAGGTTGATCGGGAGGAATGGCTCCCCGATCTGAATCCGAGTGGTGTTTTGTTATTGGACTTCTGTGCTAGTCACGGATTGTCCATAATGAACACCATGTTCAAGGCATAAGGCGTGTCCATCAGTGCACTTGGCACCAGGACACCCTAGGCAGGAGGTCAATGATCGACTTTGTTGTCGTATCATCAGATTTTCGGCGCATAATTTTGGACACTCGGGTGAAGAGAAGGGGCTGAGCTGTCCACTGATCACCACCTGGTGGTAAGTTGGATCCGCTGGAGGAGGAGAAAGCCGGACAGACTTGGCAGGCCAACGCATAGTGAGGGGTCTGCTGGGAACGCCTGGCGGAGCCCTCCGGACCAGGATGTACTTCAAACTCCCACCTCCGGGAGAGCTTGACCAGATTCCAGGGATGTTGGGAGACATAGAGTCCGAGTGGAATATGTTCTCCGTATCTATTGTCGATGTGCTGCTGCCCGTAGCTGCAGCCGTAAGGTCTGTGGTGCCTGTCGCGGCGAAATCCCAGAACCCGGTGGTGGACACCGCAGAAAGGGATGCTGTTCAAGCTGAAGAAGGAGTCCTATCGGCTGTGGTTGGCTTGTGGGACTCCTGGGCGGCTGACGGGTTTACCGTGAGGCCAAGCGTGCTGCGGCCCGGGCTGTGGCAGAGCAAAAACTCGGGCCTGGGAGGAGTTCGGATGAGGCCATGGCAGAAGGAATACCGTCGGCCTCGAAGCGGTCTGGCAAACCGTCCGGCGCCTCAGGAGGGGGAATCAGTGCTTCGCCAAAACATGGTTTATAGGGGGGTGGAGGCTGCTGACCTCGACTGGGAAATTATCGGCGGTGGAAGGAGCTACTTCGAGGATCTCCTCAATCCTGCCATCACGCATTCCCTGGTGGAAACAGAGGCTGGGGACTCGGTTGGGACTCTTTCATCACCCAGGGCTGAAGTCACCAAGGTGGTTAAAAAGCTCCGCGGTGGATGAGGACCACCCTGAGTACCTCAAATCTCTGGATGTTGCGGGGCTGTCACTGGTTGACCACCCCTCTTCAAAACATTGCATGGCGGTCGGGGACAGTGCTCGGACTGGCCAGACTGGGGTTGGTGGTCCCCTTCATAAGAAGGGGGACCGGAGGATGTGTTCCAACTTCACAGGGGATCCACACTCCTCAGCCTCCCTCGTAAGGGACTACGCCAGGGTAATTGGAGAGGAGAGTCCGGCCGATAAGTCGAACCTCGGCTTAAGGAGGAGGCAGTGTGGTTTTTCGTCCCGGCCGTGTGTGAACACTGGACCAGCTCTTTTACCCTCTAACAGGGTACTCGAGGGCATGGGAGTTGCCCAACCGGTTTACATGTGTTTTGTGGACCTGGAGAAGGCATTTTGGACTGTGGTCCCTCGTGATGCCTTGTGGGGGGTGTCCAGGAGTATGGAATCAGGGCCTTTATTAGGGGGCCATCAGGTCCCTGTACGAGCAGAGCAGGAGTTTGGGCCGCTTGCCGGCCACTAAGTCGGATCCTGTTCCCGGTGCAGGTTGGACTCCGGCAGGGCTGCCCTTTGTCACCGGTCCTGTTCATAAACTTTCATGGACAGGATTTTCTAGACGCACGCCAAGGGCGGAGGGGGTCTGGTTCGGGACCAGTGGATTTCGTCTCTTCTTTTTGCAGATGACGTGGTCCTGCTGGCCCCCTCTAGCCAAGACCTACAGCATGCGCTGGGGCGGTTCGCAGCCGAGTGTGAAGCGGCTGGGATGAAGATCAGCTCCTCCAAGTCAGAGGCCATGGTACTCAGCCGGAAAAGGGTGGCTTGTCCTCTTCAGGTTGGAGGGGAGTTCCTGCCTCAAGTGGAGGAGTTCAAGTATTTCGGGCTCTTGTTCACGAGTGAGGGAAGAATGGAGCGGGAGATCGACAGACGGGTTGGTGCGGCTGCCGCAGTAATGGGGGCGCTGTGCCTATCCGTTGTGGTGAAGAGAGAGCTGAGCCGAAAAGCGAAGTTCTCGATTTACCAGTCGGTCTGCGTTCCCACCCTCACCTATGGCCATGAACTTTGGGTCATGACCGAAAGAACGAGATCCCGGATACAAGCGGCTGAAATGAGCTTCCTCCATAAGGGTGGCCGGGCACTCCCTTAGAGATAGGGTGAGGAGCTCAGCCATTCGGGATGGGCTCAGAGTGGAGCCGCTGCTCCTCCACATCGAGAGGAGCCAGTTGAGGTCTATACCAGATGCCTCCTGGACGCCTTCCTCGGGAGGTGTTCCAGGCACGTTCCACCGCGAGGAGGCCCAGGGGACGGCCCAGGACACGCTGGAGGGACTATGTCTCTCGGCTGGCCTGGGAACGCCTTGGGCTCCCCCCGGAGGAGCTGGAGGAGGTGTCTGGGGAGAGGGACGTCTGGGTGTCTCTGCTGAGTCTGCTGCCCCCGCGACCCGGTTCTGGATAAGCGGAAGACGACGAGTACGAGTACGAGGGCCACCTTGTCATGTGGTCATTACTTTTGATTATCATAGAGTTTCTTGTGAATTCAGCAGTAAAATACATCACACATTGTGGTAAGAACAAATAGTTGGAGTTGCTGGAGTGTTTTAGAAGTCTGAGAGACGAGTACTTCTGATTCATTCTAGACACCAACATATCTATGGAAATGCATATAAATAGCACAAAGGTAAGTGTATTTATATGGATTAAACTGTTAGGGCTTATATACAGGGCTTGGACAATGAAACTGAAACACCTGTCATTTTAGTGTGGGAGGTTTCATGGCTAAATTGGACCAGCCTGGTAGCCAGTCTTCATTGATTGCACATTGCACCAGTAAGAGCAGAGTGTTAAGGTTCAATTAGCAGGGTAAAAGCACAGTTTTGCTCAAAATATTAAAATTCACACAAACATTACGGGTGACATTACAAGAGTTCAAAAGAGGACAAATTGTTGGTGCACGTCTTGCTGGCGCATCTGTGACCAAGATAGCAAGTCTTTGATGATGTGTCAAGAGCCACGTTATACAGGGTAATGTCAGCATACCACAAAGAAGGGGGACGAACCACATCCAACAGGATTAACTTGTGGATGCAAGAGGAAGCTGTCTGAAAGGGTGTTCGGGTGCTAAACCCGGATCGTATTCCAAAAAACATAAAACCACGGCTGCCCAAAATCACAGCAGAATTAAATGTGCCCCACATAAACTCTTCTGTTTCCACCAGAACTGTCCGTCGGGAGCTCCACAGGGTCAATATGCACGGCCAGGCTGCTAAAGCCAAACCTTTGGTCACTCATGCCAATGGCCCAAACCGTCGGTTCAATGGTGCAAGGAACGCAATATCTTGGGCTGTGGACAATGTGAAAACATGTATGTTCTCTGATGAGTCCACCTTTACTGTTTCACCACACTCCGGGAGGAGTTATGGTGTGGAAGAAGGCCCAAAGGAAGCGTACCACCCAGACTGTTGCATGCCCAGAGTGAAGGATGGGTGTGGATCAGTGATGGTTTGGGCTGCCATATCATGGCATCTCCCATTGGCCAATACTTGTGCTAGATGAGCGCGTCACTGCCAAGGACTACCGAATTCATTCTTGGGGGACCATGTGGCATGCCATGGTGGTTCTAAAACATTGTAGCTGAAGGCGGTTGCGTGTATCAGGATGGACAATGCACCAATAACACAGCAAGTGGTGAAAAGAATGGTTTGATGAAACATGAAAGTTGAAGTTGAACATTGCATGGCCTGCACAGTCACCAGATCTAAATAATTATTGAGCCCACTTGGGGGTGTTTTGGAGGAGAGAGTCAGGGAAACGTTTTCCTCCACAGTATCACGTAGTGCCTGGCCACTCCTGAAGAAGAATGCTTAACATCCCTTGACAACGTAGGACTTGTATTATGTCATTCCAAGAAGAATTGACGCTGTACTGGCGCAAAAGGTAGGCCCTACACCATACTAATAAATTATTGTGGTCTAAAAACCAGGTGTTTCAGTTTCATTGGTCCAACCCCTGATAGGTATGAAAGCAGGACAAATTTCATTATAGTAGATCATTATCAGAGAAGCTGTCACAACCTTTAAAACAGAATCTGTTCACTTTTAATGTTCATTTCATTATCACAGAAAAACACAATGGAGGAATATTTTGTTTCGTCCCCTCACAAATTGATTTCTTGTGATAGTGTTACTTCATCAATTTGCGTGCTGCATTAGACAATGCAAGCCCCCGTGAAAAAGAATGTAATTATTCATAGGACACTGGCTCCTGGTTTAATAGAGTGCGTACTTGAAAGCATAATGTGAAAATTGTGGAGAGAAAATGGCGCTCACACCTAGAGGGATTTCTACTTAATCACTGTAAAACGCCTACTGTTGTATAAAACGACACGTCGCCAAGCCAGAACAGCTCATTTCTCAAATTACTAGAGAGAACAAGAATAATCCTCAGGTTTCTCTTTAGTACAGTTGCTAAACTTACCCAGAGTCTCGCTCTGTGGGAACCAATCCATTCCTAGCCTCAGCAGTCATGACTTTATGGGATTCTTCTTAAATAAAATTGATTCTATTAAGAAGAAAATCTTTGATATACTCCCGAAGATGATTACTTCATCCTCAACAAGTGAGACAACATTGGAAATAACTGCAGAACCTGATTTGTGTTTGGACTGTTTTGATCCTGTGGAGCTTACTGAGTTATCAAAAATATTAGCTTAATCTAAACTTTCAACTTGAACGTTAGACCCAATCCCAACCATATTATTTAAGAAAGTGTTCCCTCTGATTACCTGCCCCATTTTAGATATGATCAATCTATCCTCAGTAAATGGATATGTACCACAAGCTTTTAAGGTAGCTGTAATTAAACCTTTACTTAAGAAACCTTCGCTGATTGAGATGACTTGAGAAATTACAGACCTATATCCAATCTTCCATTCTTATCTAAAATTCTTGAGAAAATAGTTGCTAATCAAATGTGTGAGCATTTACACAGCAATGACCTGTTTGAAGAGTTTCATTCAGGCTTCAGAGCTCATCATAGCACTCAAACAGCTCTGCTGAAAGTCACTAATGATATTCTTATGGCCTCAGATTATGCTTGTGTCTGTAGTTGTCCTGTTAGATCTTAGAGCTGCATTTGATACAGTCGATCACAATATTCTCTTAGAAAGGCTGGAATATGCTGTAGGGATCAGGGGAACAGCGCTAGACTGGTTTAAATCTTATCTGTCTGACAGATTCCAGTTTGTTCATGTCAATGATAAAAATCATCCTTTAAAACTCCAGGGTTAAGTGTGGGTACCCAAGGGTTCAGTACTTGGGCCAAATTCTGTTTACTATTATATATATATATGCTTCCAATAGGGTAAAATTTCAGGCAGCATAGAATAAATTTTTCACTGTTTACGCTGATGATAATCAGGCTTACTTATCCATAAATCTGATGAGCCCAAAAGACCCGCTTAGATAGACTACAAGCAATGTCTTGAAAGACATAAAAACTGGATGACTTTAAATTTTCTGCCTTCTAATCAGCCAAGACAGAAGTTTGTGGTTTTGGACCGGAGTCTTTAAAAAGAAAATGCTTAGTCAATCACTTAACCTGGATGGCATTACATTGATCTCCAATAATAAAGTATAAAAAACCTTGGTGTTACTTTGACCAGGACATGTCATTTAAATCCCATATTAAAACAGGTTTCTAGGATTTCCTTCTTTCACCTCCGGAAACATTGCCAAATTAGAAATATCCTATCCAGGCGTGCGCTGAAAACTAGTCCATGCATTTGTTACTCAAGGCTGGACTATTGTAATTCTTTACTATCAGGATGTCCACAAAATGCAGTTAAAAGCCTTCAGCTGATTCAAAATGCTGCAGCAAGGGCCTTCTGATGAAAATAAAAAGAGAGATCATATTCTCCTATTTTAGCTTCCCTTCATTGGATCCCTGTTAAATCCAGAATATAATTTAAAATTTAAAATTACCTCCTCACATATAAAGCCTTAATGATCTAGCTTCCCATCATACATCAGAGATATGATTGTTCCATATGTTCCTAAACCAGAGCACTTCGTTTCTCAGACTGCAAGGTTTACTGGTGGTTCCTAGAGTACAGTAATGGACCACTTTCACCCTCTTCGTACATTTCTCACCAATACTCTCCAATTTTCTATTTTTCGCTGTTTTTAGCTTTTGACATTATGTTCTCACTTGTTTTTTTCTCTTTCTAGAAGCTACACCGGCCTGACCTTGTGTGTCTGTGACTCATTCATGTAGGGGGGCACGTCCAAGCTTCTGCTGGCAACAATTACAACGGCTCACCCTCTAGCGATGATTCCACACTGGCCTGGCCCTGTCTTTCAGTGTTTAACACTTCCATCCTAGAACATAGGCATACTGACTGAGCTTCACTGTGACTAAACTCTATGTGCTTTTCTTTCAGACTCTGGACCTTGAAAAACTGGCTCTGAGTTGATCTGTTCTTCTTTATAGGTGAAATGACTAAAGGAGCTACATTCCATTAACATTTAACTTCCTTCCCATAGAAAGTACTCCTAGATCAGTTGCTTCTTTGTTCTTTTCCTTCTCTGTTCTGTTCTCTCTAACCCCCCAGTCAGTTCGTGGCAGATGCCGCCACACTGAGCCTGGTTGTGCTGGAGGTTTCTTCCTGTTAAAAGGGCGTTTTTCCTCTCCACTGTCGCTACATGCATGCTCAGTATGAGGGATTGCTGCAAAGTCAACGCCAGTGACTGTCCACAGTCTCTACATGCTCATCCAGGAGGAGTGAACGCTGCAAATATCTGACTTGATGCGATCTGCTGGGTTTCCTTAGATAGAAAAACGTTTTATCCAATTTGAATAAATAACTGAATCTGACTGCACTGTTCAATGGTTAGGATTAATTGGAATGTATGTACCTGACCTTTGTGAAGTGCCTTGAGACATGTGTTGTCAATTGGCGCTATATAAATAAACTGAATTGAATTGAATTACAGAAAATGCTAACGGCATCATCTAAGACCTATTCTCTCCTACTAAATAAAGCAAACTCTCGAATAAAAAATCAATTTTGTGGGATGTAATCCCATTTAGAAGCTCAAAACATTTGCAACAATTGATCATCACCACCTCCACCCAGCCTCGAATTACGGTGACTGTGAAAAAAATGCAGAAGAACCATGATTGTATTATGGTGATGCAAAGTGACAGAGAAGATAAAGAATGGTAAAGGTATCCTGTCAACAGGAAAGAGTTGTGGAGAGTACCTGGATAGGTTTGCCAGTTTATCACAGCTCCCCAAATGGAAACATCCATCGAATTATCCGCCTCATCCTTGGAGGGTCATGGGATCTCACCTTTTTACAATAGGTGAGTGACAGGCTACACTCTTCACAAATTACAGGTTAACAAAGAGACAAATACGATAAAGCGCAAGACATGTACACGCTCACATCCAAGGGCAACTTAGGCAGATCGAGTAACCCAAGATGCATCTCTTTGGACTGTGGAAAAGCAGAGAACCCACTAATACAGGATCACGCAAACTAAACACAGAAAGGCCCCTGTTCAAACCCAGAATGTGTTTTGTGGCAAGGCACCATTGCAAACATCTGGCCATCCAGCATCCTACAATAAAACATAATACTAAATAATATGCTGCATCCTGTTCATTAGGTCACCTTTGATGTTGCATTCAATATTAGTGAGCTGCTTAAAGGACCACTGACCCCTTTAAACTTAAAGAATTGTCGACAGATGTATAGTTTAGAATATGTCTAAAGCTTTTTGGTACTGAGGACAGCTCCTGCAAAAACACTTACGCTGCTGAAGTCAGAGACACAGCTTAATATAAACCAAGATTTAATTTCTAAAAAGAAGACGTTATCTAAAATAAGAATTTCTGGACTGCAGATGGATCAAACAGCTGTTTTCAGTTGTCTGTAAATAACACTTGAAGGTAAAAAGACCCAATATTCTGCATGTTTTCACTTGCAAACTTTCTGAAGGACTCTTTTTGTTTTTACCCTGCTCCAGCTCTAAAGCATTATTGTAATGAAAATAAGCATTTCAAGTGTAAGTGATGGTGAATCAGTGTTTTGTCATGTTCTGAAAGTCTACTTAAAAGTAAAGGTGGATACAAAGATTCATTTATTTAAACGAAGCAAAGCTTGATTTATACTCTCATTTTCAAAACTCTGGGTAATCTAAGGTTGCCATGGTAAGTATTTCCCCTTTCATTGACCATTTATATTTAAAAACAACACAATCAAACTCAGGTTCTTCACTTAAAACCTAACCAAATCATGATAGAAAACAGGCATCAGGGTTTAGGGTTTTTCAGGTTCTGTGATCTAATGAAGCTTAGGGAAAGATTTTTGTCTTTGTAAAAAGAAAAACATTATGAATCATAAAAAAATAAATAAAAAGTCCCATATAATACAAATGTACCAGGGCACCATAGAAAACAACATCCAACTGTAAGGTATTTACGCCAGCATAATGGCTCCAGGCAACCACGTACAGCCATTGGCCCTGTAATGACATCAGAGACCAACAGTCAGTCCGCCAGGGCAGACATCAAATGGTGTTCATCATTTCACAATATTTTCTCCCTCTTTCATATTTTTATTTAGGGGACAATGTTTCCTGTGGTTTGAAACCATCTGAAGTAATCAGCAACATGAACCAAAGGTTCAGAGTAAAAATCTCTTCCTTCTTGATTATTTTTAAAGCAAATATTCATCAGAAATGTACATACACGTCTGTAAGAGTATCTTTTTTTTGCACATATACTGAGTAGCAAACATGAAATATACAGTCAAGATAAAAAGAAAGGACACCCCCGTATTATCCAGGGTTTTATGTATTTGGATGGAGTTTGCATGGGTTGCACTGGGTACTTTGGTTAGGTTAGGTTATTTGGTCTCTCTAAATTGCTCTTAGGCCTGAATGAGTATGTGTGGTGTTGGGACCCTAAGCCATGGATTTCAACATTAAAACTCCAGTACAAACTCTTCTGGAGTTTTCAAAATAAATTGCATTTAACAGACTTTCAGCACAACTTCAGAAGGGGAAAAGGGGGGTAAAAAGCAAACTTTTCCCTGATGCCACGGGTGTATAAAAGCACCACCTCTCCAACAAGCCGACCTTCCAACCGGGACCATCGGACCCGGAGAAGCACAGCACGTGAAGTTTTTTGCTGGCAAAAAGGGCTTAACTCTTCAAACTGGTCCAAGAGTTTTATATGATCAACCCACATATGAAAAGTTGAGATGAATGAATTGCTGTTTGGTTTTCCCCGGTATTATTTTCCCAACGGGGAATTAAACAAACCCGGCATTGTTGGGGCTTTTTCCCGAGCCTGAGAGCAACCCCGGGGTTCGAGAAAAAATCCCCAAACGAGACGGGTCTCTACAACCCGAATGAAGTGGTTTTCCTTGCCTGAGAGAAGGACGACGCCGCTACCGGTAACGTGCAGTTTTTTCCCGCCGACAGAAGGACCCCCACCCACACTTTGTTAGGTTGCCCCAAGGGGTAACCGTTGTTGACTGTTGACGTTTCTTCAAAATTCGCCGCCCCGGGCACTTTTCCTCAACATGGTCAGGAGGTTTGGTTTTGGGCAGAAACAGGATGAAATGATCTAAACGTTTTTTATTTTTTGAAGTTTGGGGTTTTTTTTGTGTGAAACTGATTTAGTGCTGCAGTCTATCTGCACACGTGATAGCTTTTTGTTCGTGTTATCTTTTTTTAAAGTTAAGACAAACTTTAGTTAAAAGGGTGATTTTAAACACAGAAGGTTGCTCATAACGGGGCCGTCCGCGTTTATGCTTTTTAACCCTTTTTTTGACGGTATTTAAGGTGGTGTTTGATTCTGGATGCTAAGCTATCAGCCCCCTTGTTAGCTTAACTGCTAACACCCTAGGGCACGGTTTGCTGCTGAGAGTATCTACCCAAAAAGGGTTTTAGTTTTAACCATAAAAAATGTCCCTAACATCATTTTACTCTTTTGTAACAAGTAAACACCTTTAACCCCCATTTCTCCAGAAAAAGTTTTGGTTCCTTTCAAAAGATATTTCTTTAAATAATTTACGTTCCCCCTTTAATAATTTTTTTTAAATATTTTTTCAATAAATAAAGGCAGCTTGAGACCGTGAGAATTAGTACCCAGAAGGTTGGTTTTTTTTAGCAATTTTTAAAAAAACATTATTTTTTAAAAATATTTTATCTGATCTTGCATTGTGATTGTTTTAAAGGTATGCGATTATCCCAAGTTGTTTCCAATTTAACTTAATTCATTTCCAGATTTTTCAAGAAACCCTTGGTTCTCGGGACATAATTAACATTGATGGTAATGTTGCATCACTCTTTTGGTCATGTTTTTCAACATTTTTAAACAACTTGTTATATTGTACATGCCATTAGTCTTCGTCATTTTTTAATTCGCTTGGTAGTTTTAGTTGGTTTGTTTTGCAAGAAAGAGTTTGTGATTGAAATAGTTTGACTTTGGTTGATTTATTTTTTTAAAAAATTCTTGATTTTAAAAAATTTGTGGAAATTCATTCCAGTGGTGCAGAGTTATGCTGTTCAAAATGTCAGAGCTTGGCCACACCTTTAACTTTGTCTAAACCATGCCTTTCTAGGCTGGGATTCACAGGACAACCCCCTTTAAAAGACCGAAATATTTTTTGATACAAATTAAATTATTAAAATTAAATAATATTGTCAGATTAACAGGGGGGTGTGTGGCGACCGTCCAGGGTTACCTGCCCCCGCCCATAGACGCTGGGGATAGGGGACCCCTCCCCCGTGACCCATAGGAAAAAGGAATAGGAAGGAAATGCACTTGGATAGGGAAAATGAATAATGAATAAAACAAGCTATAAAAAATACTTTGAAGCTTTTTTAGAGGTTGTTTTATTTGTTTTTGTTTTTTTAACCTTGTTTATACAGTTTTTTATGCATCCACGTGTTACAGTCTATGGTCAGTTGCAGACTCTTTGTACATCCATTTTATGAGATTGCTTTCATCCCTGTAAAGCACATATTAAAGTGTAAAAGTCATGTGCAGAGACAAAGACATAGACCTTCCAATGGTAGTGGCCTAAGAGGGAAGGGTTCCAGCTGTCGACCTTCTTTAGCTGGACTACAGTAAGGTGATGATGGGAAGGTGCGCACCAGGAGGTTATGACAACTACTGATAGCTGTTCCTTCCGATTCACTGGCTGATTTTGACATCATTTATCTCAACAACAACTGAAACAAAAAACTAATCTAATTGTACCTTTAATCTGATGGTAAGTGTGAAGTGGGTAGTTTCTCATTTTTTTCTGATTTAGTCAACAGTGGGAGTTGCCAAACAATAGCAATTGATAACATGCATTATTCTCAATTATATACTTCATAGTACCTAAAGAGTAAAGTGCAGTGAAAACACTGTGAAAGCAGCTTTTACATAGTGCATTACAGTAGGCAGGACAACAGCCTTTTTAGATCATAAACACATAACCCTAGAAGGGTTTGAAGGGTCATAATTTACCATCTGATAATATTTGAGCAAGAAGCTTTATCTGCCTTTATGAATCCACGACTAATTAACAACAACTACACTTGTTAGGGTTATATTATTGTGGTTTGCTTTTGAGATGAAAGACCGTTTTGGGCAATAGTCAGAATTTGGGAGGCATTTAAAGTTAAATGCTCAGAAAAAACAGAACTGGCCACTCTCATGGCTATTGCCTATGATTTGCAACAAATCACTAATTTGGTTTGCTTTGTAAAGTTGTTGAATCTTAGTATTCTTGTTATGGTAGTGGATAACACATTAATAAAGACACCTTGATTTTGCGAAGCCCTTAAAAATGTTGCCTTCATTTTAAGCCTGTTCAGTAGACTAAAACCTAAATACTTCTGACCTTCATGTAAGAACTGTATTGGACTTACAGAAATTAGTGTGAATTCTGTATTATTTGTGGTATGCTCTCTATTCAATGCACAATATGCAGGCTTCCCTATGTAATTTGATCAAATGCAAAACTAATACCTGTTGTTCAAGTATGTGTCTTTCCATCTGTTGACAAAACTACCTCCGCATGAAATGGGGCTATCTAGACATGGGAAATCCCTGGTCACTGTTGGAAACACTGTGTTCTGTACTAAGACAGAAGCTATGTTACTAGACCAAAGACTAAAAATGTCCGCTAACTGTCTGCCTGCTGTCAGTGGTGTGAGCACATGAGGTCATGGCACTGTGACACTGATCTAACGTTTTTCATTTCAGAAGCAGAAAGACACAACACTTTTCTCAGAGCGTGGTGCTTTTGTAATGAAAGTGAACCTTTCTTCTCTAATTGCTCCTGCTTGTGCTAGTGTTGTTTTGCAAAAGCCTAAATGTGTATTTTACAGTAGCATAATGATGCATTTGTAGATTAACGAAGCAATTCTAATCCATGTGAAAACAACAAAGTTATAGGGAATGTCTCATAGTGTTTTAGAGATAAAAAACCTGCTAAAGGAATAGCACATAATGAACCATTTAATTGTTTTCCAGAGCAGATGCGTTTTTTTGGACAACAAATCCCCATTTATAACCGTCCTCTCTTGCAAAAAGAAAATAAACAACCAAATACGGATGATAACATCTAATCTGGATTCACAGTGTATTGCATTTTGAAATATTATTTCAGACGTGCTGTGTACTTGAATAATAATTTTTTTATTTAAAGGCAATATGTGGAATGGATATATAACCACTTATTTACAGCACAGAAAAAGAATGGACTAAGCAATTTTGCAACAACGATCATCTATGCATGAGACTTCAGTGAGCTCTGTGGAAGTAAACGGGTAAAGAGGAAGGATTCCTTCTTAACTGCGAAACCATGTTTTTATTGGAAACATGGTTTTGGTCTAGTATTAGAGCAGCAAGAGCTATAGCTTAAGCAGTAACTTAACAACCAGACCACCTTGGCGACAACACATCATTTGTAATCTTAAAGTTATAAGTTATTCAAGTAAGAAAATACTTCTGTTTATTGCAGCTTTTGCTAGTCATGTGTCCTCTATCTGTACAAAACATCTGCTGATGATTTGTCTCCATACAATCCTTTTGCAGTTTAGCCTAGGTATTAAGCGTTATCAAATGTTTTTACTTTGTGTCTGAGCCAAATGAATGTGTTTTCAACAGCAGCTGCTGTTTGCATGTACATCAGTATTTCTTCAACCACTACTATAACGATTAGCTTGAAGTGAGTTTTTTGGGACAAACAACATTTTGCTGTCAGAAAACTAACTGCAGACGGACTTACAGACTTTGCGGTGAATGACAGGATAACTTTTTTTTTTTTTCTGATTGTCCTTAGAAAACCCTACATTACTGTAGTGGTGGTGCAAAGTGGTGGTGTAACAACAGTTAGCACTTTTTTTGCATTGCAACAAGAAGGTCTTGGATTCAGATCCCAGGTAGGAAACATTCTACATTTTGATTATGGTGCAACCTATGCTGTTGTTATCCAGTATACAGTATAAATAATTTCTGCCAGGGGACAGAGAAGAAGTCTCACCTTCTCACTTGCTGTCTGGAAGATTGTGACAGGCCATTCATATTACTAATTGACAAATAAATATTTTTGAAAGTCATTATTGGTTTCTCTGATCATTTACTGTGGCACATTATTAATTTATCTCCAGTAATTTCAGTATTTGCAGCAAGAAGGTCCAAAGTTCAAATCCCAGCCAGGGACTGAAGCCCAGAAACTTCCTGTTGCAGTTTGCATGTTTTCCCTGGGCATTAGTGGGTTTTCTCCCTGAGTCCTTTGGTTTCCTCTCATAGACCAAAAATATGCATGTTAGGTTATTTGGTCACTTACAAGTCATTCCCCGCTGTGTTGGTGAATTACAAGCAGACAGGACTCGCGACAGAGTGCTTTTCGATCCCTTAACATGGTGCCGGTTTGTTAGGTCTTAGCAGACCCCATTTCTCTTGGCTTTTCCCACCCCATTTAATGAATTGTCAACTTCAATTCAGACTATAAGTTTAAATTCCAGATGGAGACTTTGCTATCACTACTTTTGTCTTGGGTGGACATGGTGTTAAGATATGATGCCCAAGTCTTCGGCAACTTTGTCAGCTGCTTTGTGCTCACTTTTTGTCCTTTCATGAGTTTTTGTTTGTTTTTATGTATTCTTCAATCTCAGATTCGGAGATGATTACAACTATTGAGATCTACAAGTGTGAACACAATTAAAAAGGAAAAGTTATAAAAAAAATATCAGAAATGACCCAGCAAGTGAACTACTATTGAGGTATAACAAACAAAAACTGAAACAAAAGCAGGACATCTGCTTTACGCCCACACTCAAAGCCTTTAATTAAAATATCTAATAAAAACTTTTAATGGCAGCTTGTACATTTCTTCTTTTGCATTATGGCTAAGTGGTTACTGTCATATTTGTATATATTTTTAAAGGCTAAGGCTTCTTTGTGTCGTTAGAAAGGCCGTATGGCAGCAAATGTGAGGCGAAGCCAAGCAGCCATTAGGTTTTTTAGTCCATTAAGTCCACTCTAAATGGAACTACCAGGAGGTAAGAGAATGACTCATGCCTATACATTTTACCATCTAAATGTTCAGCAGAGGTTTATACTTAAAACTTGAAGGTTTTAAGAGACGAGAATGATTCAGATAACGGCTGACAATATCAATATGTCATTTTATGCTGTAAAAATGGTGCCTTGAGCTGCTTCTAAATTCGAAAGAGACAACAATTACTGATAATTATTGAAAAATGTCAAATTAAATTAAGAAAACACTTAATAAATTGTTATATTTCAACAGACATGCTTTATTACGTTACATGACACAGCACAAAAAATTTTAGTTGCCTGGCTAAATATTTACCGGAATATACATCTCAAAACTGTTTGATTCAGAGAAAGACAGAAAGAATAAAAGAGTAATTTGTGGAAATTATGCACACTTTAAAGGAGGACTATAACAGCCAGAGGAGCTATTGTTGATATTCTCTGTTTGAAGAATGTATAAAAATGGAGTAGATGAGCCTCCTGTTGAGAGACACTCATCTGTCATACCTACGTAAAGGAAAACGGCAAAGCTGATTGACATAATGATTTTATGCTATCATGGCAGAGGCACACCTGTCAAACCTCTGCCATCTAGAGCAGGTCTACGCTGCAAAGAAAACCACAAGCAAACACCCAGGGCCTTACAAAGTCAGCAGCATAAACATACCTTTTAAAGAATGCATTAGGTACTTTCATTAAAAACATACAATATTTTTACAGATTGTTGCTTTGCTATAACAGAATCAGAAACCTCAAACATCATAGAAAATATTGTGTCAATTCAGTTCACCTGATAAACACATTAATGCTCAATATTATCTACACTCTTCTCATTAAACAAAGAAATACAATTTGCAAATGGTTTCAATATGAGCGGTGATTTTAGATCTATGAGGGATTTTGCATGATGATTCTGTGACTCATAGATCTACTGCAAGAAAATGTTAAATACAAAAGACATTGAAAGAAAATGAGTTCTCTGGACGATATTCATTCAGCTGTCAAATGTTTCAAAAAAAGCAAACTACAGATATGACATGTAATACTATTATTAATATTTACTATACGGCAAAACCTTTTAATGTAGCTCATAAAATTAAGGAATGTCTCATTTCCTTGTTTTGGTTTCTCTAAAGACGCAGAGAAAAATAATGTCTGCATAAAAAGAATAAAACATGGAATAGTTTTCAAATGCTTTCAAGTATGGATAAATTATTAGACACAACCTTCACTCATGTAAAACAATTCTTTGCACTTTGTAATAGGGGTGTACCAGTACATGTATTGGTCAAGATCCACACTGCCAGCGTTCACTACCTCCCCTTTGATTCGGTATATATGTGAATCGACTGCAGCACTGTTTCAAAGTGGCTCACATGAACAATGTTTATGTATGAAATTACAGAGTACACAAAGCGATGTTCCAATAAAAGAGCATTGAGAACCTGCCACAACCTTAAGGTCTGCATCACTGATCCACCATCAAACGTGTGTGTCTCATTCATTCATTCTTTCTGCGTGTTCTGTATTCAAAGCATGTTGTTTTCAGTGAAGAAGAGTAAGGCCAGAAAGCTTAACCACAGCCAAATGGTTTCATTCGTTAATGTTTTTTGTATCATATATGGTAGAGTGTTGTTGTCTAAAACATAAAAAGATCAACAAACATCCTTTAAGGATGATAATTCCTTTTGCCAGGTGTTATATGCACAGATAAATGTATAAAGAACTTTTATACAAACATTTACACAGACGTACCACAACTGTACATTCATAACACCTTAAGGCAATGGTGGCCTGGCAACTATGACCATTCCAGTAAATCTAACTGTGCCCTTGAATGGTTCTCTAACCTTTAACATTCATCTCATGGCCTGAACAGGCTGCTTAGAGACATATCATGTACAAAAACACAACATCAATGTTTTTTTTTCTCACAAAACATCAGTACTGAAGCAAATATAAAAGACAATATTTGAGTGTATATCAAACATTTAAATTTTGTACAATTCTGAATAAATGTTAATAATGCTATACAGATGAGCAGGCAGGGGAAATGCACAAGTGCACTCTGAATTCGGATTCAGAAATTATTTATATTTGGGGACATTCAACAGCAAAAGCTGCCTTGAAGACAGTAAACATCAACACTGATGAACAATAGCAACATTAACTTGCAGTTGACAAATACTTCATTTCACAAAATCATGTTCCACAAAATGTCTCTTCACTCCATGACAACTCAAGCGATGCGATCACTGCAATAAATATAGCAATTTAATTCACTGCAATTTATCCACTGAAGACTGAAGCCAAACAGAACAGAAACTAGAACTCTCTGTAGTGTGTGCAAGACAAAATGGTCAGTTCTGTCCATCTTGAGGATTAAAGAAAATATGCTTGCATTTTAAAAACTTGAATTTTCTTTTTTTGTGTTCTTTTTTTGTTTTAAGAGGCTTAAGCAAATACAATACAAACAATAGAGTGTGTTTTGTATTCTTGACAGGGATGCAAACACACTGAGAGCCAAAAGCTAGATTTGTTGAGCACCTCTTCCAAATTTAATCACATGCAAATCTGCACTCAGGCTCAATAAGCATTACAAAGGTTCCTTATACTGCTTGTTAATTTCCACCTGAAAATATTCATCCTGACTTCACACAAATACACATTTTTCATTTACCCTTAACCTTGCTCTCTTAATTTAATCAAATAATCGTTGCCTAAACATAACCTTGCATCGTACAACCAAACACCTCCTAGATTTTAGCTTCTCATTCATTCCAAAAGACTTGCTTCTCAATATGATCCAGGCAGTAGCTTCAGTCATCAATATAAAATAATGGAAAAGTTAATTTGCACTAAATAAAAAGCAATTACCTAGCTAAATAAAATGATATCCATTATCAAAGTTGCAGTAATAAAATGATCGCTATGAATACCTGTTTAAACTTGACATTAACATAGCAGCTTCATTTGAGTGCTTGGCAAATGAGTTTACTGAGTGCTCCTAGCTTTCAGTTTAGCCCATCAAAACTGGAAAAGTAGATTTCACAGTAGGTTATATGCCTTTCCATCTAGTCTCTGCAGAAATCTTTGTGAAAAGACACAGACTTTTAAATCAACCAACAAATACTGTTGTAAAAGAACTGATGGAGGGAGAAACCATACCAAGGAATGCCAGCATCGACAAAAGGTTTAAGATATACCCATTGTGTATTTTTTATGAAATTTCTAAATATCTAAATGGTCCACAGATGTATATGTGTGGTCTAAAGGTAAAAATAATTTTCAGTGTCTAAATTCAGTTTTAGATGTTTATTCCAAGTTTAAATTTAGACTTAACCGAGATTGACAGGCATATATGACCTAAACTCAGGAGCTATGCATTAGTGACACATTGATATTGTTAGATAAGATACAAATAATACACTCAATAATATGCATAAGATATAAGTCCAGGAATTTTACATTATGTTTTAATTGTCTGTGATATAAAATGGATAACTTTTTGGGTTTGTTTTTTTGGTACTAATAATAATTCACCATCTGCATTGGAGATATTCTGCCATCACTGTGTTACCAGCAACTCAGTGACAGAGGTGCTGCCGCAGTAGAGGAATGCAGTACGTCTGGCCAGAAATATTTGATTCTCGAACAGTTACAGATTTTTTTTTTGTAAACCAAAAGACCTTTGTCTTTGGTGATATTGAGAAAGCTTCTTCTTGCCAGTGCACAGCTTGCATGGTTCCAATGTTTAACAACACAATAATAAAAATAGAAAAAAAAATCTTGTTGTTTCCGGTCCTGGAAGTACTCCCCAACTTCATGTGTGTAGTTTCAATCTGCCAATACAATACAAAAATGTCATCATATTTACTATTATTGTCTCAATTTTACATGTATTTACCTCTAGAAACAAAAATAGAAACAAAACTACTGGATATGTTTTTGCAAACACTGACATAACTACTGCAATATCGCAAAAATAAAAAAGATCAAATTCGATACACTGACTTAAATAATGCAGTCTTTGTTTTGGTTTGACCGAATAACAGGTTTTATTGTGGTTCTTATAAATATATAAATCTATCCCACATATTTGTCTAAGTTATCTAGGACAAAATGTGTAACTCTGAATCAGAGTTATGTCTAAATAAGGACTATGCATGGCCCTAACTTTGAAATCATGTCAATTGCTCGGGTGGAAAAAAAAAATAAATAAATCCAAGCTACATTTCTGAAGCGTCAAGAGAGCACTGCATTTAGGGGAACTTTGGTTTGAAACCTAAACAATCGGTAGCAACAAGAAAGTTAAGCAGTTTGCTCCTTTGGATACCCATTTTAAACCAGTAAATGGTTTGTGTATTAAATCATTGCATCTCAGTTTATTCTTGTTTGTAGTTAAGGGTTCACTAAATTCCTAAATCTTTGAGATGAATAGTCAGAATTGCTCAAAACTCATGTGTAATTTACTAAATAATAATAATTGAATTGCATATTATTTTCTAAGAACTCTGGGCCTGATCTACTAAAGGTTTGCATTTTGATCTTGCCTTGCTTCGTGGATTTTGCCTCTCTGCCTGCTCCTTGTCGGACTGTTTGGATTTTGGTTTTGACCCTGTTTCCTGCATCTGGTTCATGCCTCTGCCTGCCCCTTGCCTGACATCTCTTGTTCCGATCATTGGCCCTGTTTCTGTCCCTGGATTATTGAGCCAGCCAAGCCCTTGGATTATTCAGCCTAAAGTCACCTGCCTCTCTTACCTGCGCTGTGGAGATCCCTGCCTGCTACCCACTGAGGTTTCCCCTCTGGGTTTCAAGTTCTACCCAAGACAAAAGCAGGTTAGTGACTTTTCTGATCCTTGCAAGGTCTGGAGAAACTTTAAGTCACTAATCCTTCTCTCTGCTTCAGTGATCCCCGGAAGCTGTGTGGAGTTTAACCTGAGTGACTTTTTCCTGTGGCTGAATAAACCTGTTAATCTTTCAGGTCTGTATCTGGCTGAATCTTGGGTCCGCCTTTTTCTGACTTGTAATAGAAAAATCTGGCCAAAAATGGACCCATCGCCAGCACAGCAGTGGCGCACCCATGTTGATGAGACCCTTTCCTGGTTGGGTTCCGGCTTGGAAGAAATAATTTCCACATTGCGTTCTGGCAATCTTGTCTCCGAGCCGCTACCGTCACAAGGAAACCCCGCCCAAGTGACACGGACAACAGCAGAGGTAAGGGAGCCACGCCTATCTCTCCTTGAGATGTTCAGGGGAGACACAGACCAGTGTCGAGCTTTCCTAAAACGGTTGAAATCCATTTTGAGCTTCTGCCGTCATTTCCTACTGGACGCTCCAAGGTGGCTTTTGTCATATCTCTGCTGGCAGGAAGGGCGAAGCAGTGGGGAACTGCTGAATGGCAGAACAGGTCTGCATCTTTTGCTTCCTATGAAGCCTTTTCCAAGGTACTTATTCGAGTTTTTAACCCTGTTCTTCCAAGTTGTGAAGCCGCTAGAGGCTCCCTGTCCCTCAAACAGGGTGATCAGCCTGTCTCATCCTATGTAATTGACTTTCATTTGTTGGCCGCAGATAGCCGTTGGAATGAAGCAGCGTAAATGGATGCATTTATGCAAGCACTGAACGCAGACATCAAGGATGAGTTAGCGACCCATGACTACCCCTCCTCCATGAAACAACTCGAGGATCTTGCTGCTCACATAGATGTTTGGCTGGCAGAGAGAAGGAGGGAGAAGCGACATGAGGTGGGTCGTCCCTCATTTCAGGGTCTTTCACACCGGCATGAAGGAAGGAGCCGGTCACCTCTCACTGAGGAGAATTATGATTGTGAGCCCACGCAGTTGGGCAGAACCAAGATTACCCCTGAGGAGAAAGATCGTCGGAGGAAATTCAAGCTCTGTTTCTATTGTGGAAAGAAAGGACATTTAGCACTCAGGTGTCCATTAAAAGGACAGGCTCAGCAGAGGGAGGGAGGTCTCTACTGAGCCGAAGCCAGCTAACTGCCTCCTCCTGCTTGTTTTCAAACCTCTTCCATGTCTCTCCAGGGGGCCGTGTTTATTGATTCAGGAGCAGACACTGAATTCATGGATGAAGTATTCGCCAATAAGAACGGCATAAAACTCTTTCCGTCAGCTTACACACGCAATGTGCTAGCATTGGATGGTCACAGCATGAACAATTCACACCTCAGGACGGAAGCGATTTCACATAACTACTACTTCCTTTTTGGGCTTCATCATTTCTCCAGATCAAGTGATTGTCGACCCCGCCAAAGTAAAGGCCATATTGGAATGGCCTGTTTCAACCGATCGCAAGCAGCTTCGCAAACTTTTATAGGAGGTTTATTAGAAACTACAGTATGGTTGCTACTCCACTGAACGCTCTTACCTCTTCCAAGACAAGATTTGTGTGGAATAAGGATGCAGAAAAGGCCTTCAACAGGTTGAAGGAACTCTTCACGTCAGCTCCAGTGCTACGGTCTCCTGACCCAGAAAGACAGTTTATAGTGGAGGTGGATGCCTCAAGCACTGGGGTCGGAGCCGTGTTAAGCCAGAGAGGTGAGGATGATTGTGTTCACCCATGTGCTTTCTTCTCAAGGACTCTGTCACAGGCTAAGCGGAATTACGACGTGGGAGACAGAGAGTTGCTGGCTGTCAAGTTGGCATTGACAGAGTGGAGACATTGGCTGGAGGGGACTAAGGAGCTGTTTATGGTGTGGACTGACCATAAGAATTTGGAGTACCTGAAATCAGCAAGACGGCTAAACCCCAGGCAGGCAAGGTGGGCTCTGTTTTTTGGTCGTTTTAATTTCTCCCTGTCTTACAGGCCAGGGAATAAAAATGGCAAACCTGATGCCCTGTCCCAGATTCAAGAGCCCACAGAATCTCAGTTAGCGGGTGAAGAGGAGTTTTTCCTTCCTGAGGCCGTAAGGTTGTCTGTGTCCCGGGTTGAGGTGGAAAGGGAGGTCCAGGAGGCCATTGGGGATCTGCCTATCCCACCATCATGCCCACCGGGCCGCTGTTTTGTTCCCGAACGCCTTGTGCCAAAGGTACTGGAGTCTTGTCATTGCTCTCGTCTCGTTTGTCATCCCGGAATCAGCAGAACGATTCACATAGTACAAGCTCAGTTTTGGTGGCCATCGCTTGTGAAGGATGTCAAAGACTTTGTTTCTGCATGCACTCAATGTTGCCAAGACTTCTCGTCACCCCTGGCGGGGTTGTTGCACCCATTGCCCATTCCCCCTCGCCCATGGTCACACATTGCTATGGACTTCGTGACAGGTTTACTGGTGTCAAATGGTCACTCTGTACTACTAACCATAATTGACAGATTTATGAAGATGGTTAATCTGGTGCCCCTGGAAAAGCTTCCATCTGCGAAGGAGATGGGTGAAATATTGACCAGAGAAGTTTTCAGGCTCCATGGAATCCCTAATGACATTGTTTCGGATAGAGGACCCCAGTTTGTTTCACGTTTTTGGAAGGAGTTCTGTTCGTTGTTGGGATTTCTGTCAGTCTCTCTTCAGGTTTTCATCCTCAATCTGATGGCCAAACTGAGAGAGCTAACCAAGAAGTGGAAACCAAACTTTGCATCTTATGTGAGTCAGATCCGACCAAGTGGTCGGTTGAATCTGCCATGAACTCTTTGCAATCAAGTGCCACTGGTTTGTCCCCTTTCCATGTTGTGTTTGGTTTCCAGCCACCCATGTTTTCGGTTCAGGAGAGAGGGTAATGTCCTGTCCGCCCAGGCAGCTGCCCAAAGATGCCAAAGAATATGGAGAAAGGCCAGGAGGTCGATGATCAGAATGTCACTGGTTCAGTCTAGAACAGCCAACCGGAGACGGATTCCTGCCCCTAAGTACCAGGTGGGGCAGAAAGTTTGGCTCACCGCCAGAGACCTTCCGTTACGGGTAGAGTCCTGGAAGTTGGCACCCCAATTTGTTGGACCTTTCCCTATCTCCAAGATCATCAACCCTGTCTCTGTACAGCTGAGATTGCCCAATTCTATGAGGATTCACTCCACGTTTCTCAGGTCAAGCCCTTCGTGGAGCCCCGACTCTGTGTGGAGATCCCTGCCTGCTACCCACTGAGGTTTCCCCTCTGGGTTTCAAGTTCTACCCAAGACAAAAGCAGGTTAGTGACTTTTCTGATCCTTGCAAGATCTGGAGAAACTTTAAGTCACTAATCCTTCTCTCTGCTTCAGTGATCCCCGGAAGCTGTGTGGAGTTTAACCTGAGTGACGTTTTCCTGTGGCTGAATAAACCTTTTATTCTTTCAGTTCTGTCTGGCTGAATCTTGGGTCCGCCTTTTTCTGACTCGTAATAATAACAGGTAGAGGTAGTGTTACTTCTACAATTTGTATTTAAAATTCTACTGTCATCCTTCCAATGAGCCATCCAAATCTTTTTATATCTTTTTTTTTTCTTTTTCCCAGCATGGCTTTAAGATGTCACATGTTGGATGATCCGGGGTTATTGCCTTGTAGATTTACCCAGTAAATTATTGCTAATTGCGTTCTTCAATCTAACAGCATTTCTCCCATTTCCACCTCCAGTGCTGTTGTTGTTCTGAAAGCTCCTGTGCAACGGCTTAATGCTTCATTTTGAATAATGTCTAATTAAATAATTCAATAGAATTTGATTATATATTATGTAAAATAGATATGAATCCATCACACTTCATACCAGTTGGTGGGGGTAATGCATGCCTCAAGTATTTTGCCAACCAACAATAATCACCAGAAGAAGTATGCTAGTGAGTAGCCTCTCCAATGTGAACGCCGTTAGCCTCTCCAATGCGAACGCCGTTAGCCTTTCCAATGCGAACGCTGTTAGCCTCTCCAATGCCATTGCCAGTCTCTCCAGAGCTAACGCAAGTGAGTACTCTCCTACTCATTTGCCAGCGCTGGCCGCTCAGTTACCGGCACGGCCGCTCAGTTTCCGGTCCCGCCTGTTATTAATCAGATTGGTAGCTCGCTTCTGAATGGATATAGCCTCCTGCAACAAGGAAGTAGCCACTGCTGGGTGCGCAATAGTCTTAATTTTGGCATTGATACCGCGGCATACAAAATGGCACAGTGTAAGGAACACATGTCTGCGGTCTTTATGGCAAGAAGGAGGCATAGGTACATTGACAGATGAGACAGAGACAGAACCTTCTTTACAAATGTTAACATATTGTCTTACTGTCAGAAATACCTGACGGGGGGAAGACCTTTGCTGCTTGTCTTTCCCCTCTCTCCACCACTTTCCTGTCAGCTTACTGTCTGAATAATGTGAAAAAATACATAAAAAAAATAGTAGAGACATATCATCTATCCAGCAATGCCATTGTTCAGCTGCAAATTACCAAATAATCCCAGCCCACCATCACGTTATTACACCACACCATTGTCTGGATTGCACTGGAGGAGTGCTTCTTTGAAGGCCAGAAAAGGTGGTGCAGATTGTAGTTGTCTGCTGCATGTTCCACAACATATTCATGAAAACATACGCTTGGTCGAAAAAAGACATCTGCTTGAGATAGATCAGTGCAGTGGGACTGTAGACAATCTTTAAGCAATTAAAGAACATGAAACAAAACATGGGGCAAGAAGGGCAGGGCTGTCAAAGTCAGCTTTACTATGTTTTATAAATTATATTTTAGCTATTAGATTTAGCATTTTAAAATGTTTTTTACAATGTTGTAGCACTTTGAGATACTTAAATGTAAAGTGCATTAAAAAAAACATTTATGTTTTTATCTCAAACTCCGTAGTGCCAAATTCATGTTTTTTTATGGCCACTTTGCTCTCCCAAACCCTCCATGGTGACAGCCAGGAGCACACACAAAATTGTCATTTAAACAGGGTGGTCCGCACCGCTTTTGCACCTTTGTAGATCCCACGCAACACACCCACTAATTGCACAAGCAAATTAGCGCTCCTTTTAAGGAGTCTTAGTAGATCAGGCCCTTTGTGTCATATGGTATTTTTATTTTGAGTCTTATGAAATGGGACAGACTATGATCAAACCAAAATAACACTATGTGACTTCCGGCTGGTGTACATTATTTATCTGAGTCATATAACCACATTTCCTTAAACAGACAAAGACTAAATTCTAAAAAGTATTACTTTAAAAAGTTGGTTGTCAAAATGGAGATAGATTTTGGATATAAATTAATGCATCACTGCTAAACACCGTGCCTGTCATACCTGGAAAAGTTTGGGTTGAAACCAGAAAAGATATAAAATGAAAGTGACCAGCATGTATTGATCTTACAGGCACCATAGAGATAGGTTTTTACCGAAGAAGGGATACAGAACTGCAGAATTGGTTTCTATCCCTGAAGGTACATAAAATCTTTGCTATTAAAAATGATCAAGGTAACACTGAACTCAAGTGCCTTAAAGGGTTTGCACAATTAAAAAAGGAATAATCTAAAATTTCTTAACTAGCTTAACACCCTGTAATTTGTAGAATATAAAAACCCTTCACTTTGAATGGACACCTTATGGACAGTTTTGGAAAATGGAAATTTGAATGTAAATGTATTACAGCTCTGCCAACAATTAGATCTGTTTTCCATTTTAAATGGAAGAAAACTTAATATTAATTTAACATAAATGCATCTGCATCTGCAGTTCTCAGGAAATGAAAGATTTGCTCACATTAAAAAGAAAAGATTCATACAGACTGTCAGTGCCAGTGCTCGAGATATCGTTTTTGCAAGACATAGTGAAAGTGTCCTTATCTTTCCCCTGCAGCATTGCCCCTGGGTGCCTTAACAGTGACACTTGGTCACCTTTACTTTGAAGAAAAGGTTCCTATTTTTGTCTGTGCAATTTAAGAGGAAATAATCTTAGTTGAAAATCAAGAATCTCATATAATTAATACATGGACTCACTTAATTCTGGTGCTTAAGAAATGCAATACCCTGTAAAGTTAGCAGAACAGAAGGTGAGTTTAGCATGGAGAGAAATCTGTCAACAGGATTTGATCACTACAGGTGTAATTAATGCAGTAGCAACAAAGTAACTGAGAACTTGGCATCATTGGAAGGCCAGGTCATTGTCTGACTAAAAATGATTGATTACAGCACAGTCCCTAGTGATTAGCTGCCTTCATTACAGTTTTTTGCACCTTTAATTATCATAGATTTTACTCTCTGTAGAATTAATTATGAGAATAAGATGTTTTTACAGAATGCCCACCTGCATTCAAAGCATTTTGCATATCTGAATCTTATATATTTAGGAATTTTTCTGCAGCCATGTTTACTACTTTCAAATTAACAAAAGAATAACGAAGGGGGAAAAAATTCCATCTTTTACTACTATCTAAACATTCTGGCATTCAAACCTAATGGACCAAAATCATTATGATCTCACGGTGTAGCATAAATATGTTAGGTCTAATGTCATCAAAACCAATACGTCACAAAATGTATAACACATTTACATTTGTAGAAAAGTTAGATGTATTTTTGTACCCTCAGAGGCATTTTTTGATGTGTGTCTTGTGCTGCCAATGTGTGTTCCCCTTAATTGTTACAGAATAAACATCCAATCGTCACCCGAAGTTGTTGCTGTAATGTTTGCTGTAATTTATGTTGCTGTAATTATCTAAAATGCATTTTTATTTTTATACATTTTATATTTAAAACCCTCTTTGCATTGTATTATACTTGGGAACAGCATATCCGGAGAATATTTTAGAAATGATAACATAGACTCCCATTTTACACTTTCCTATTCTCGGTTTTTTGTGCATGTCTCAAAGGATAATACTATTTGTATTTAATTTGTATTTACGAAAAATGGCATGTTGAGAATTATTTGATAATCTTAATAATCAAGAAAAAAATTTTCATTGGCATCACAGCAGTCTAACCCTTCTTATAATTACTTTTCAGCTTTGTGCATATCTCCATCTCTGCTGGTATTTTCAGGATGTATCTTTAGTGATGGGCTCTAAGTCTTTGAGGTTGGGAAAGCCTCCTGCCACCCCCCTAATCTTTGATCTCTATTAGATTAGAATAAGGGCTCTAACTGAGTCGTTCCGAAACATTAATTTGGGTTCCAATAACAGACAAAAAAACAACAACACATTTATCTAAATCTATTTGACGAGTATTAAGTGTCAAAGAAAACATGAGGTTCTTTTGAATTTTTCAATTCAAGTTTGAATTTGAATTTCACCACCTGCTGGTGGAGCAAAGGTACATATTTTTTCAAACACAGGGAAACGCTGTAAACACACCCATCTCTTAATCATAAAAGAACAATGCACATTTTCAAAGGTTAGTTTTTTGTGACAAAACCAAGAGGATAGAAATAACTGTATTATCTCAAGATAATAAAATTAAATCATTTTTTAAGATTACTGAAGAAGAACACATGATAATTAATAAACCAATCAGGTTTAGATCAGGGCTTACAATTATTTTCCTTTTCAACCTGTTTTAGCATGAGGAGCCATTCTTAGCTGAAGGGCTTTCATTAAGTCTGAGCTCTTCTGTTCACACTATTTAATTCATATAGAAATTAAATGTGTCAGCAAGATATAAAGCAGCTCTTTATCATTTTCCAAAAAAGGAAACAACCAAGTATTCACATCTATATTTAATTTCAGATTGGTTGTTGGCAGACAAATACACACACACATAATAGCACAATAACCATTTAGAGAGGGAGTGTGCCGTGTGTATGCAGAGGTATGTGTGTGTGCATGTGGGTAAGGGGGGGTGGAGGTTGGGTTATCAAGAAATAACAGCCAATGTGACACCCCAGGGAAATCACTGGCTTTTCAGCTCTCCAGGAAATAAATACACTTTTCAAGTGCAACTCGTAAACAAGAAGCCATACGGCTGTAATACAGTACGCTTTCAGTGAAGGGAATGCATGCGGTAGATGCATTATTACACCCTGGCTGCAGTTCACTGTGGTTAAAGAACTTTGATTACTAAAATATGTCTGCTTCTCCTATGCTTAACAATGAGATTTAAGGCATTTTGTTATGTTTTAAACAAAAAACAATCATTCATTTTATAATTCCACTATGATTTAATGCGCAGATTTTAGACCAGGCTCATATATCATAATGAATGACATCAGTCACAAATAAAGCAGTCCAATCAAGCTTAATAGATCCAAACAACTAGATGAGTGTGTCCTCTTTTGTTTTAGAGATCATGGTGCTTTGTTTGTCAAAGTAATGGGACTTTGGCAAACATGGCACCATTATCTCTGACAGGACTGCTCAGGCTGTCACTTTGTAATCTGTGTCAAGGGATGTCTCAGTTTG
This sequence comes from Crenichthys baileyi, assembly GCA_036173005.1. Taxonomy (NCBI): domain Eukaryota; kingdom Metazoa; phylum Chordata; class Actinopteri; order Cyprinodontiformes; family Goodeidae; genus Crenichthys; species Crenichthys baileyi. The sequence goes on along the minus strand of JAHHUM010001580.1, from coordinate 105,811 downwards.
AATACTTTAGTCCTAACTTCCTCCTGCCCCATGTCATCATGCACCTGGGCAAGGCACTTAACCTCAAGTTGCCTACCGATTTACGTTTTGGTGTATGTGTGCTTGTTTTTGAGTGCAATGGGTGAAAGTGGCTCCAGTGTCAAGCGCTTTGAGTGTTTGGTATGACTTGAAAAATAATATATAAATTCATTCCATTTACCATTTACTTAATTTGGTACACCTTTATAGTGGACCCCCTTTTGCCTTTAGGACACCCTTAATTCTTCATTAGATAGACTCACAAGATTATGCAAATTTTTCATTCCACCACATCGCAAACATCCTCTATTGGATTGAGGTCTGGTTACTGTGGAGGCCACTGGACTCCAAAGCATGCCCAGAAACTATCTCTCACATATTTACACCACCATTAGCAGCCTCATCCATTGACAAAAGACAGGATAGATTCATGCTTTCATGTTGGTAACACCAAATACTTTCCCTAGTATGTAAATGTCATAGCTGTAATCAAGACTAATCTTACCAGCAAACCAGATATCTATTTAAGATGGTGCTGAGGATGGCTGTCTTGGTACTATGTTTGCTCGTACTTTGTGTTTGTTTCTGTATTTGCACTGTGCTTTGCTGCTACTTTCACCAGAGCAACTCCTAGTCAGCAGTCATCTCTGAGTCTCTGAGTCATCATCTGAGTTTTTCTCATCTTTTTCATCAATCCAAAAAGTTTTACTAAAGTCCTAGTTGCTCTGTGGATCTCTGGGGGGATTTACCAGAGACACAGATGGGGGAAATGCGCATACCTTGTCAAGCTCTACCTACGGGGACTTTGTGCTTCTGTCTATCCATCTGGCCAGTCTCCGCTCCCTGGTAAATAAAATGGACAAGCTGCTCATTCTCAGCACAAGAAACTCTGACCTGTCTGACCATATCTCCCTTTTCTTCAACAAAATCTTGGATATTTTAACAGCGCAAACCTATCAAAAGAATTACCAAAATACAAACAGCATATTTACTCACCCACCGGACACACTGGACCACTGGTACACAGTTGTAAAAGAAGCATACTGCACAGTCCCCCATGCAGTCTTAGGACTCTCTGATCACCGTCTGCTTCATCTCATTTCAACTTACAGACAAAAACTGAAAATCTCTAAGCATGTGGTTAGGATTGTTAGGAGTGCACTGATGAGTCAAAGCAGATGTTACAGGACTGCTTTGACTGTAGAGATTTGTGTCTTTGAAGCTTCAGCCAGTGATTTAAATGAGCTTGCTGAAACTGTGACATCTGTTGAAGGAAAACATGGTTCACTTCACATGTGAGAAAGCTGTGTCTGACCAAAGGAGAGGCCCAGGCAAGAAGCAAACTCACTAAGGAGATCGGAGAAGCTAAGAGAAGCTACAGCGAGAAGCTAAAAAACGCCCCTCAGTAATGCCCTGGCCACTTTGGTTAGCCCGAAAACATCATAACTCCCCGATGTCTTTCCCCCTCTTCGCCTGCAGGTTGCATGCCCAACAGTCTCTTACCAGATCTTAAGTCTCTGAAGCTGTGTGAGGTTCCCTCCTGCTTCAAGCATTTCACCATCATCCTGGTCCCAAAGAAACACACCATCAAAGGGTGAAATGACTACAGACCTGTTGCCCTGATGTCTGTGGTCATGAAATTCTTTCATTTCATTTATTTATTTATTTGATTAGGACAGTGCACATTAATCAACATTACCGCAATATATGGCAATAGGTAAATTCCATCCCTTGTCCTAAAGTTGGTAATTAACGAAAGAGAGAAAAAACAGATTTAAAATAAAACACCTCACTAATCAATTCACAAGACAGAACACAGAAAACACATAGTTCTATTGAACAAGATGGACACATTTACACAAGCAATAACTGTGTAAATTGTAGCCTCCGTTTTTAGTTGACATAAGTGGTTGGTGTTGTCTTCTGCTGTAGCCCATGTGCTTCAAGGTTATGTGTTGGTCAACAAGTGTTTATTTAAAATACTGTCGCCTTCTTTTCATCTTGAACCAGTCTGTCCATTCTCCTCTGAACTTACACAACTGTTGCTAATTGGATATTTTCTCAGCTTAGGACCTTTCTCTATAAACCCAAGTGACTGCAGTGCGTAAAAGTCCCAGCAGATCAGCAGTTTCTGAAAAACTCAGACCAGCCCATCTGGCACAAACAACCATGCCATGATAAAAGCCACCCAAATCCCCTTTGGTCCCCATTTTGCTGCTCAGTTTTAACTTCAACAATTCTTCTTCCCTAAAAAATGTCAAAAAAGCATTGACTGTTTATGTGGGAAGTCCATTTTCGTTAACAAGCAATTAAAATATACCTAAAAAGTCATCTCAGGGTATGCACTTTCTGTACAATAAAATTTTGATGTCTTTTCTACCACTTATAGCCAAAAAAAAAGGGGCCATGATTCACATTTTGAACACAAAGAATGTGCACTAAAAAAAACTGTGCTATGCAACAAGGGCCCCACTCTTGGCAGGCTTCCTCTTTGTTTCTAAAAATGACAGCACTGTGTTCTGTGCACTCAGTGAAAATGTTTACCCGTTTGGGCCCGGAAGGGCCCAAAACTAAAACAATTTTTGGTGAAGGGACGATGGGTGGGGCCGAGTTGCAGAAAAAGAAACATGACAAAGAAAAAAAAACCCTAAAATCAGGTTCCACCCCTGGCCCATAGAAAGCTACAATAATAGAGAGTCGCGAGTCATTCATAAAACCTCACCGGGCAAATACGTTATCAAAGGGAAACTCTGATGTTTGACATTTTTTTCAACTACTTCTGACCAATCCTCCTCATATAGTGGCTTATTCCAAAAAACAAACAAAGTTGGCGGATTCAGCAATTAATAATGTACAGATTCTGTCTTAGATTAAGTTTTAAAGAGGGGAAAAGTCCAGCCAGTTTAATAAACCCTGACACAAAGTCCTAAAGGAAAATCTGTTGTATTCAAAGGGTTGTCACATGTCATTTTGCCTCAATTTTAAAAAAGAACCCTACACACACCCACCACAACAAAACAGAAATACAATCACACACACATATTTATACCTGCTCAAAAATAAAGGAAAACTCAAATCAACCCTAGATTGAACGAATGAATATTCTCATTGAATACTTTGTTCTGTACAAGTTCAAATTTCGGCAACAAAACACACAAAAAATCATCAAGGAAATCACATTTTTTAAACCCAAAGGAGGCCTGGATTTTGGGGTCACACAAAAAAAATTTTAAAATAAAAAAACCACTACAGGCTGATCCAACTTTGATGTAATGTCCTTAAAAAAGTCAAAATGAGGGTCTATTGTGGGGTGGCCCCCCGTGCCTCATGACCTCCCTACAAGCTGGGCATCCTGATGAGACGGCGGATGGTCCCTGGGGATCACTCCCCAAACCTTGACTAAAGCATCCGCCCAAATCCTGGGCAGTTGTGGTGCAAAGGACGTTGGTGGATGGAGCCAGGGCAGTGTCCCAGATGTGTCAATGGGTTCAGGTCTGGGGAACGGGCGGGCCCCTCCATACTTCATGCTTCATTTGAGGAACTGCTGACCCACTCCCGCCACAGGGGGGTTTCCAGCATTTTCCTCATTAGGAGGGAAACCCAGGGCCCAAACCCCCCAGCATAGGCCACAAAGGGGTTTTGAGGACTCATTCGTTACCTAAGGCATCAGGCCCACCTCTGGCGAGCACAGGAGGGCCTGCGGCCCCCCAAAGAAATGGGCCCTCCCCACCATTACTGACCCCCTGCCAACCGGTCTGCGAAAGGGTGTTCAGGCAGCAGATCGCTCTCCACGTGTCTCCAGCTCTGTCACGTCTGGGCACTTGGCTCAGTGTGAACCTGCTTTCTTGTGAAGGCACAGGGGGCCAGTGCGAATTTTGCCAATCCTGG
>JAHHUM010001580.1:0-100055 GCA_036173005.1 Crenichthys baileyi | reverse complement strand
CAGTAATTTCTTTATGGCATGCCTTAGGACCCCTGAAAATAAATGTAGGCCAATCAAGAAACAGAGATGAAGCTCTTTTTACAAACTATAATGGGGTGCACAAATTTAAAGTTATCGTTCACTTTCTTTCATCAAAACAGTCAAAATTATACTTGCAGGCTCATGAACACGCCATACACCCTCACTGATATTCGGCTAAATGTCATGTTGCAAGTTAAAGAGAGACCACAGTTTTCATAACGAGAGTAATGTCCTGGAGTAATTCTGGCTGGATATTGGACCACGTTTACTGGTGGAGCTTATTAAACTGATTGGTTTCCTGGCACAAACCAAGCTTTTACGCATATTCTAGAAATGTTCAAATCAGTTGAGGTCAAGGCTTTTCCAAAACTTCATCCATCTAAAATAAATATTTTGACGTATTTGCGATCGTTGTCTAGCTAGGACACCATGTTGTATCCCAGCTTCAACCATTTAGCTTTAGCTTTAGGAATTTGAGGTAGTCCTTTATCTTCATTATTCTATCTCCTATGTGCAGTGCACCAATACCACTAGTACTTAGACAGACCCTCAGCATGGTGCTGCCACCACCATGCTTGACAGTTGTTACAGCGTTCTAAGGTTTGAATACTTACCTTAACTATTCCAGACGTTTAGTCGCTGTGGCCAAACCCTTCAGTCTTTTTCTCATCTGAGTTTATTTATTTTCTGGAAAACCTGTTTGTCTTCTCTATACAGGCAGCTGCAGATTTCAGTCTGGGTAGAAGGTGTAGATTTTGGAGTACAGGCTTTTCTTTGGTGGGTACCGTCTCAGTCCATGTTGATCTTAAAATGACTTTACAGTGAACAGTGATACTAGTGATCCATTAGTATCACAGGCTTAAGCTGTGGACGCTCTTAGGTTGTTCCTGAACATCCTAACTTATTTCCCGGTCACCTGAATGTCACAGTATGGCTCAGATGACTGACGCTTTAGCACTACTGGGTGCTCCAACAGGACAATGATTTCAAACTCACATCCTAAATTATTTTGGACTGGATAAAGCAGGCTTAGATTAAGCTTCTGGAACTGCCTCAGCAAAGCCTAACAGATTAAAAATTAGTGGGCCGTGTTCAAAAGTTGGGTCTCCCCCAGGAAACCAACCACTATAAAGAAACTAAATCTACAAAGAGTCAAATATCCAGCCCAAATCATGCCAGACGCTCAGAGATGGTTATAAAAAGCTTTTGGTCAAGGTGCAACTTACAAAAGGACATTTAACCAAACAGTAGTATAAATTATATATTATAGTATGTATGTATATTGTATATTTATATTTGTACATTTATATGTATATTTGAGTCTCTGTGTATAGGTTGCATCATTAAAGAACATAGTTTTAGATCTCCAACTGTAAAAACTGTTTACCAAAGCTCTAGAAAGGTTTTTCTGTCTGGGAATTTGGGCAATAATTTGCAAAAAGCGTATTTAATGGTAACCACATTAGCTTTTTTTTTTATTTTCTTAGTCTTTAGATAAAAAAAATATGTGTTATAAGTTATGACTTTAGCTTTCAAAGTGTATTTAATGTAGCATTACTTAAATATTTGGAAGCCCAACATTTAAAACAGTTACCTTGGAAAACTTTAAAGGGAAAAGTTAGTTTTAGAAGGTTACTTTGCAGATAAGACAAATTTTTGTCTTCACTACAACAGGCTCTCTCTGTCTGACTCAGAACTTCATTTAAATGCCATTAAAGCAATTTATTGTATTTTACGCATAAAAACTGTGCAGCATCAAGGTTAAGTTTTCTATATGCATGCATATTTAATGTGCTTTTGCTCATTAGGTACATGCCTTAAAACCGTTACTCATCATTTTACGGTTTACCGCTCCTCCAGAATCAGCCACATCTGTTTTAGAAACTTGTGTCCTTAGGCGGCGTATGAAAATTCCCAAAATCTATTGCTGTCAATCCTAAAAGTTTGTACTGAAACTTGGAAAAAAAGGAAAGGATTTTGTTGGAGAAGAAATCATTTATGTTGAAGAATGTACAGAAAAAAAATTTAGTTTTATTATGTTTTATTATGTATCTGTTACTAAAGTTCATTTTCATGTTTAATAAAACAAAAAGGAAGGCTGCTTTTAGATATATATTTGTTCTATCGAACAAATATATATATAAAAATATATATACATTTAGGTTAGAAATTTTTTTAAATCCCCAATGATCGACTTGCATCTAATCGCTCATTCCTTTCTTTTCCTTTTCTGTAGTCCAGCTGGTGCAAAAATCACAAAGCCGCCCCTCGAGTCACCATACTCACTGTGAAAAACACACACAGAAACACACGCACACACAAACTAACACTCAAAGCATGGCAGGAAGGCTTTGATTTGAAAAGCTCAAGCTGTCCTTGGCAACAGCCTCCCTTACCAGCCTCCAACTGATTCCTGTCTTTTCTTCTCCTTTGGTTTGTTTAGTGTTTCTTCAACATTCACTGTGGTTTCCAACCTCCTAATATTTCTGTTTACCATTTTTTGACTCAAACATCGCAAGAGAAGTCGGACACATTGTTCTTGTGTGTCAGATTTTTCTCAATTAAACGACGTAGATGCACTAAAGTGTGAAGACCTGTCTGCGTTATTGTTCAGGTTTTCACCCTCATACATATTCTAATAAGGCTGCGATGTAAAATGATGCATGTGTTGTGCAAATGCAGCACTGGGAGAAAACCTGAAGACATGTCCACCAGTGTCACAACAGACCGCTGGCCCAGCAGCTGCTGTTTGCTGATCTAATATTGACAGTGAAGGCTTTCCACAGACCGGGCGGGGTGTGTCTGTGTCAGCGAGGCAGCCTTGAAAAGGTTAACATCTATAATCTGCCCATCTATCCTGGCTGCAAGTATAGAGTAATAAGAGAAGAACTAAAAAGCATACAAACTACTCCAATTTTCAAACTGTAACTCTGAGTTTCTTCCATTATGTAGTAAATCTTGGTATTTAGACCCAGAATATGAACGTTACATTTACAAGTTACAGCAAGTTATGTATGTCTCTCACTCCTCTGTGTTATTTCTGACCAGTTTCAACTCTTGCTTCCACCTCCTCACTCTCACTCAATATTCAGTCTTCCTCTATCACATCTCACTCACTCCTCCTCCTCATCCTCCACGGTAAATCCTTCCCTCACTCTGTCTGATCACCAGAGGATTCATGGCCAAATGTCCTAGATTTGCCTTTTTAGCTATATTAAACCCCGACTTTCAGCAGCGAATCATCCAGGTTTTAGTCAGAGGCTCTTCTTGCTTCTTTCACTGTAAGTAAAACGTAGTTTAACGCAAAGTAGATTGAGTTATTAACAGAGAGTACTTGTAATACAGTGCACAGCCATGCGCTGTAGGGGAAGAAAATTGTCCTGGAGGGATTTGGTATCGCAACCCTGATTTCTCACAAACACATTGGAGGGATTTTCTTTTCAGATTTAGCTCAAGTATTTGTTACTAGGACCGCATGACCTACTTGTTGACAAGTTGACATCTTAAAAACCCTTTGGAGGAAATGGATTGACAGATTTTTACTGCCTTTTCTAAAATATATTGAAGGAGTTTAGAAACCCAAAGACATGAATTAAGCACATAGCTTTTTTGTGGGATGCATTTCCTCAGCAATGACTTGGAAGCTCGTCAGGGTTGATGGGAAAGTGGATGGGGCTAAATACAAGACAATCCTGGAAGACTGGTGTGGAGGTTCACCTTTCAGTAGAAAAACACCAAACATACAGACAGAGCTACAATCTAGTAAATTATCATATTTTTATGTGTTAAAATAGCCAAGTCAAAGTCCAGCCTTATATCCAACTGACAATCTGTGGCAAAACCTGAAAGTTGCTGTTCCAGATGTTCTTCATCCAGTCTGATGAAGAATAAACCAGACATAACAAACGTGGTTCTACAAATCAGTGACTTAGGGAGGTGAAAAGAAATGCACCCGAAACATTTCAGGTTTTTATAAGTGAAAATGTTTAAAAACAAAGTGTAATTGTTTTTCACTCCACAATTTTTACCTACTTTATGTTGGACGATGACATGTCATCCCAATATAATACACTGAAGTAATTTCTAATGTAATAAAGATTTAAAAAGTGCTAGAGGTTTCATGGTGTATCTTGCTTTAAGTGTGCCAAAAAAATCAGGGTTTGAAGAATCAACTCTTTACCCTTCGACCTCCGCTTGCATTGCAAAACAGATTGGGAAACCTGCAACCCCTTGCATGTATGCTTTGTTTAGTGTATTTCTTTCAATGAGTGATATAGTTCTTTATGATTGTGACTACTGCAGATGAATCAGTTGCTAACACGGTTTTACCTTTTTTCTTCTATAACGTACATCTATATAAATAGTAGGGATTTCCTGTTCAGCATTTCCTGTGCCTGATAGTGATCAGAGTCACTAAAGAATAAACATTTGTTGTGAACAAATGTTTGTTCCTAGTCTGTATCTTCATTTAAAAAAAACTCAGTAGCATTAAAGTTCAGTAAAAAACACTGTACATTTTATCAGTGTTACACTTGCGCACACACTAGTGATGTTGCAGCCGCTGTGTTATGTTTTCCTTCTTAGCAACAGATATTTTGCCTGAATAGGAGTTTCTGCAGCGCAGCTTCCAGTTTTTAAATATGGTGACTTTGGGCGCATCGGTGGCGCAGGGGTACGGAAGCTACAGTCCTTGACGCGCCCATCACGGGTTTGAATCCCATGTCTTCCCCTCTCTCTATCCACCCCATTTCCTGTCAGTAAGCTAAAAAAAATGAAGGCCACACATACAGCTACAGTATTCGATGAGCTCATCCTTCGCTCCCGCTTCGCTCCTGCTGATGTGCTGGGTTAATACTTGCATGCTTACTCTGCTTTTATAAGACTTTTTACCCGTACACAGTTGCCTCCAGTTAATTGTGTGCAGATAAAACTTGTTGTTCTCCTGCTTTATAAGATTAGCATTTTGCTTTGAATTTGCTTTGAAATTCAATGATTGGTGTTTCAGATGCACTCTGCACAGCTTTCTGTCTTTCACCGAAAGCTGTCTAGGGATATCCAATGACAGCAGGTCACATCTTACAGGAGTGTCTCGTTTTTTCTGTCAACATCATTGTAAAGGGTAAAAAATGCTTAGACTGTTAAGGAAATCCCAGATTTGTTAGATTAAAGAAACAACGTGCATACCTTCAAAATACAGTCATATTTAATAAATTAGTATAGGCATTCTGATGAGGCTTGTTTGTCAGATTAAAGGTTTCTTTTAAAATTAACAACCTTTAAGCAGGTATTAAACATACTTTTCATTACTTATATATGCTGTAATTCTAAACAGCTCACTTTCTGGGGGGCAGAAGACATAAAGTCACAGACAGTGAACATTCATCATTTATAAAATGCTGTGATCGAAGCCCAGATCTGGTCCCAAGTATCCACAGTTAAATATAATTCAAGAACCACTACTGGAGGCACTGCAAATTCTGCACAACTGTTTAACTAATGGATGTAATCTATATAAGACCCTGAATATGAAGGCATATCCTTAACATGATTGATTTCTAAGGTGTATAAACCAAAACCGGCTCACTCCAATGGTAAAAATACATGTCAAGGTACACAAGGATTGAAATTATATTCTGCCAGTTCAGTGTTATTCTGTATATTAGAGCCATCCTTTTATTAATTGGAGTGCAGAAATAAATCAGTTCTGACAATTCGTGCAGTTCAGCTGACCCAGCACCCTGCGTGGCTGTCTCAGAGCAGTGGGAGGCAGCCATAAACCAAGATAAACTCCCCTTACATGTGGAGATAGGCTGTTTCCAGGTCATCTACTCCTCAGACGTCCCCCGCTGTCCATAGGCTTAGTGTAGTAAAATATCTCGCTACTCCAGTTCCCTTTCTATCACTCTGTAGATTTTTTTCTCCTTTCTTCTCAATGCCCTGTCCTTCAGTTGTTCCTTTACATGTAGATCAAGTATGCCTCTCTGCTGGAGTGAAAGCCCTTTCCTACTGGCCTTTACAAATATCTAAAAGAGCTCAGAGGGAAATGATTTCTCTTGATTGGATCCTATCTTGAATTCACTTTCAGGCGCTTTTTCTTTCTCGCTCTCTCTCAATCATAGATTGACCTCACTCACACATGCACACAGATTGGACCCTGCTGGCTTTAAGATTTACTTTAATTATTGGCCTATTATGTTAAGCTGTAAGGAGAAATACATTTGATTATCCTTTGATTTGCAGAAACAATGCATGTAGTGAATCTAATTGTTGAGCTGAGGAACATGTTTGTTTTATAATCTTAAAGCTACGTGCAAAAGTTTGGAAAGGTTTCATTTATCTCTGATAAGTGGTCGTCATTTTTCTCACTTAACATTTAAATGTTTCTCTGTGTCCCTACAGAGGTACGGTCTGTTTTTTTCTTGGTTTAATTCCCTGCGAGGCTAATAGCTGGCTGCCCTGCTGTGGTGACTGGCTTCGTGCATTATTATGCACAACCCGTCTTCAAGCCCAGCCCTGATAAGTCAGCAAATATTGCTGCCATTGCTGTGTCGCTGTGGGCCTCTGTTTCTCTCTCTCTCATTGACTACAGTTGTTGCCTCCATGTACAAAAACACAACATCAACCAGCACACTGACACTCAACATGGGTGTCTCCTTATAGATATTTATGGAAAACAGCATCAGATATTGTGGAATCTTTCTCCAGTGTTTCATTGTATTGCTAAAAGGCACTAAAGCTGCTTGTCAGGTTTTGCCTGTGAAATCAGTCAGACTCAATTTAAATAACATTTACCACGTGTATAACATGTCAAGTTCACATTTTCTATTTGTTTTTCGTTTTGGTTAAATTCTTACTTGATCAAGATAAAATCTACCCTCCTAAAATCAAGCATCCACACTTGCTTATTGTGACGTCACATGGGGTATATGGCAACTTTTAACTTAAACTTGTATTTAAACATAGTATTTCCTGTTTAAGCGTCCTTATGTTTGGCTATTAGTATGATGTCCATGGTGTCTGACTCTATGCCTGTGCCGTCAGAAGTGTCTTTGATGTGAACATTGCTTGTCCCTGCAGCTTTGTGATTGGCCGGGAGCGCCCAGGTCAGCAGAGCGAGGTGGCCGCGCTCATCCAGCAGACCCTGGAGCAGGAGAGGAGGCAGAGAGAACTTCTGGAGCAGCAGTACGCCCACTATGACGCTGATGACGACGAGGTAATTACACACATCCTCTCTTTCCAGGTCGCTGTGGTGTTAGTATCAAATACATATAAGAATGTGAATCATGGTTTGGTTCCTGAAAGGCCATTTATTTTAAGTTCACATGCTCCCATAATTCATGTAAGTGACAGTGTAATGGAAAATGAGGCTTCTAGCTGTCACTTAATACTAATCAGCTTCTTTTCTATGACAGCTGACTTGAAGTATCAGCTTATTAAGTCAATAAAACTGACTGACAGTAGGCTTTTGATGCTAACATAGAAAACACACTCTCTTACAGCCAAGCAGAATAAGATGATGCTCTCAGAACTGCATCACTAAGCATTTCCCTCTCTGGTTCTGATGCTGAGTCATGGCACATTTTAATCCACCAGACACTGAGCTCCTGGCCTTGCAACTCATGTTAACTTTGGTTTTGAGCTATAAAGACACAGTTACACTTTGCATTTGCATGAAACATAGTACTGGAGGAACATGGATCAGTGTTAGTGAAACGACTGTAGTCATGAATAGGGTTAGTCTCAGTCACCCAAGTTTCTTTGTAGTGTTTTACCCGTGCAGTGTGAAATCTTTCATTCACTGGTGTTCATTGCATATAAAACGGGTTTGCTTAAAAAATCTCCTCTTCAGGCTATTGATGCTGATTCTAGCACTTCTTAAATTATAGTAAGGCATAAATACAACACTGCCAAGTGTCATTAAAGCTTCAATGGCTCTAATTTGGCTATTAGCAGAAGGCTTACCAAGCTGTGCAGAGGCAGACTTTTCCACTTAGATATTTCTCTTTGTATGTATTTTCCTCGCTCAACATTTCATAATGCACATGCGTAAAGGTTCTTAAACCAAACCCCACAGTCGTATTAAAGATTTGGCACCAAACTGTCTCTCCAAAAGATTCCAACATGAAAATATCAAGTGCCTTGGAAAAACATTCTTGGTGAATTTTGTTTGTCACCTTTAAACGACAAACCTAATTTTATTTTATTGGGATGTTGTGTGATAGAGCAGGACACAGTAGCCAATAATTGTTCATTAGAAGGAAAAAAATTATTTTATATATAAAAATCTGAAAAGTGAGATGTGCAGTTCTATTTAGTACCTGTTTAATATGATACCACTAAAGAAAATCCAGTCTAACCGGTTGTCCTCAGATGTCACCCAACTAATGATGGCCTTAGGTGTTTGTTAGGAAACTTTGGTGAACAAATAACATGACGGAAACCAAGGAACACGGCGGACAGGTCAGGGCTACAACAATATCCCACCTTTAAAAATTTCACAGAGCTCTGTTCAATCTGCTTAATCATAATGGGAAGTGTATAACACAACAGCAAATCAAAGAAATGAATGTCTACCTAAACTGACAGGAGGGCATTAATTAGAGAAGCAGCCATAAGGGCCATGGTAACTCAAGAGGAGCTGCAGAGATCTACAGCTCAGGTGGGAGAATGTGGTAACTGGACTAAGCCATTTTAGATGTGTGGTGCTGGCAGAAACATTCCCCAACAGACCTTCAGTTGTGATTGCAGCAAAGGCTGGTTTTACAAGGTAACGACTCAGGCAGGTGGAAGACAAATTCACGCCACCCAGATTTCTATTCGTAAAATAATTTCAAAACTAAAATCACTTTCCTTCCACTTCAGCATTGTGCACTACTTTGTGTTACGTCAATCACATAAAATCTTAATAAAAGACATTGAAGTTTATGGCTGTAATGTGAATACGTTTAAACAGGTGTAATGAAGGCTGTAAAGGGTCCATATAAACACAAAATGGGATCTTTTCTTATAACAAACTAAACTTTTTTGAACATTTAAATGAAACAAAATTGCACAGGAAAGAAATATATAATAAAATGAAGCAAAACTATTAAAGATAACAAAACACCTTCTGATGTCATATTGGTACTAGACAAGAGGCATACAGCTCTGCCCGGCTCTTTAGCAAAAATATAGACATTCTCTGTGCCTATAAAGAAGGTAACTTGATTAATTTAATCACTTTTATTGCAATCTGAATTGGTACAAAGTGTTATGTAGGGGAAAATATAAAATTGCAAGAAGCAAAACAGGACACCTTAAAGTATTAAAATGAACTGTGTTGTACTTTTTACTGTAAATTTAAAAATGTGAAATAAAACATAAATAAAAATACATCCTCAGAGTCAGAACCAGTGGAAACCCAGCAAATCACAGTTCACTAACTTTTTTCCAGCTCTCCCACTCAAACATGATGAATAAGATTAAATGTTGAATATTTTCAAAACTCTAGCAACAAAACGGTCTGTTACTGGAATAGGCACGTATGCATGCAAACAAATTAGACCCAAGCTCTGGCAAGGAGACGAGGAGACAACGTAGGCCAACATAATGAGACCAGAGACCGTGAATGATGTATGTGCAAGAGAGGTAAAGGAAAATTTAGCCTACTGTTTACTTTGGAGTGTACTATGTAAGGGTTTTTGAAGGTGTAGAGTAACATCACCGGAAAGATCAGTCTCTGTTGGTCATCAGCCAAAAACTGAATCGACCACTCCATTAAGGTTTAATGCATGATGATCAATGTCAACATTCATTAGGCTACAGGGTATTTTTTTTGAGAGGGACATGAAGAAATACAGTAAAAGCTTACATAAATGTCAAACCCAGAGATGCATTTTAGCCATTAGAAAATAAACCACCACAGACCTCACTAGTCTAAATAGTCTAAAAACATAACATTTATATAATTAAAAACCTTTTGCACTATTTTTCAAGCTTTTTGCATCAAAGGGCACTGCTGAATCCTTATGTAACAGGCAGCAGCATTACAAGCATAGCTCGTGTGAAACTGAAACAGAGTCGAGTGTGGCTTTGGGAAAAGACTTTTCTATTAGAGCGTAATAGAAAAAAAAAAACGCTGAATCTGCCACTGTAATGTGATTTGCTTTGCTATAGCCTTTAACGAGTGATGGGAAGGAAAAGGAGGCTATACCCAGACTTTGCAGCTAGCCTTATGCATTCTTATGTTTGGAGTTTGATGATGATGGCACATTTAACCTGCAGCTGTCAATTCACGCTGTGGCTCATATTGTTTAGTATGCTAGGCATAGGTTATCAGTGGTCCTAATCCATCCACCCCTTAAAAACTTTCCACTGTCACCCCTGAAAATATTTATGTTCTCTTCTAAAGCCTGAATATAAATGATTGCTTTGTTTTATTCAGTAGGAGGATGGAGATCAAATATGACTCTTTGACTTGTGAAGGTTGCTAACCCCTCATTTAGGCCAAACTTTCTTAGATGGTTGAAAACCAGGAGACTGATCTCCAACTAGATCTTTACTTAAAGTTCAGTCAAACTGTGGCAGCAGTGACAAAGAGAAAATAAGTAGTATTCACATTTATGCTGTTTATTGTGTGTAGACTACTTGAGTGATTTTTTATTTCTCTTAAAGCGGACAGGGGAGTATGCTACAGATGACGAGGAGACGGGAACAACGGCGGATGGCGAGAAGAGCATAGAGGTGTTTGATCTGCCCGAGACGGAAGACATCTTGTCTCCTTCAGAGTTAGATGCCACTAAACTCTACCAGAAGTTCAGAGAGGTAAAGCATCTTTCTTTACGTATTGTTATACAGATAAATACAGATCTCTTAAGGTAGATTAAAGAAGTGAGAGGACCCAATCCATTTTATTCTCTGTTGTTGCTTGGGAGAAGAGCTGTTAAATAGAATTGAGTTGGACATGGGAAGATGTAATTAAGTCAAGCAACAAAAGATACCAATATAATGTTATTCAGCACCTCTGCGTGACTTAGCGGTGATGGACTCTTGCCAAGGGAGGCGATCTACTTACCTTCTCTAATTCCTAAGTGGCTCATGAGTGATTATAGGTGTGAATACAGATGTGATCATTCCTAATGAGCATGTTTAGCTGGATCTCCTAGAAAAGAAAAGTATTTCTATTCTACAAATTATGTGTCCAAGATCCGAAGCCACTCTAGCTGAATCTTTGCCACTTGTTCCAAAATATAAGCTTAACTCAAAAACTGCAGTGATAAAATGGAACATTAATTTATTGTCAGGTAACGCGGCTGCAGTCTTAAGGCTGCTGAGCGGCTGGTAATATTGACTGATCACTCCACTGCTGTGGCACATTTTCCTTTTGTGGAGTTCCACAGTCGCTGTATAATAACACATTTAACAAATGGCTTCAACTGCACAGTAGGCACTGCTGAAGAAATCAAGAGAAATTAAAATAAAAACCTACTCTCAGGGTTTTATACACTTTTTCTTTTGCCTCATTTTACTATATCCATACCCAACTCCTGCAGTGGTAATTACTTTAATCCTTTTCTGTTAAGGTTGCAACACTTTTATCACAACCTCTTATATATTATGTGCTTGCTCTCAATACGGATTTACCCGTGCTGCATCATTGCATAACTCCCAATCTTGTTTTTACTTAAATCTGTAACTCTGTGCCCATTAAATGTGTTAAACATTCATATTTTATGAATTTGAAAGACTTTTAACATCTCTTGGCTTTTAATGTATCACTAGCTTTTTCCTGAGGGACTAAATGTCAGAGTGAGAGCTGGGAGGCAGCAGAGAGAAGGACAGGGTCGGTCGCCTCTGCCACTCACACTGGATCGACAGCAGAGAGCCTGCCCAGCCATGCATTTGATTATCTGAGCGCCATCACTCCTCTCTGTCGTTCTCACGTTTGCCCTGTTTGGACTCTCTGCAGCTCCAGATCAAGCACACAGTGACCGAGGCTGAGATCCAGAAGCTCAAAAACAAGGTAAGAGACTGAAACTTTTGTTGTGGCCATAAAACGCTGGCGTTTGTCAGTTATTTGAGTTGTTTAGTTGTGTGAGCGACAGCTACGATTCACAATGTGCTTTCCAGAGCAGTTCTTAGGACTACCTGGATATATTCACTTATTTTACACTTTGTTTTTTATACTTATTTTTTCATACATCATCCCTTTAGTTGCTTCTGCCAAGCCTCTCTTTAGCAAAAGTGCGAAAACACAACAGTTCTCTTGGATTTGCTTCTTTCACTCTAAATGCTCTGGTGTAGATTTATTTCCACTTTTGCTACTCATCTGAAAGTTTTATCCTGTGCATGTATATACATTAATTTAAGTAATTCCTGAATTAATGAGGTGGAAGCTGAAATGATCGAATCAAGTGGTGCTTGAAAAGACTATTAGAGTGTAATGATGATTCCATTTTACCAGTAAAAATAAGGTGGTGATAGTTATAGCCGTCTAGTCAGATTTTCTTACAAAGACAAGTTGTGGTACATTTGTGCTTTTGTTATCATCTTTAGTAATATTCTACACATTTTATATAGTCTTTTTATATGTTATCCTTTTCAGTTGTTTTTAGGCTTGTAGCTCATGATAGGTCTTCTAATTACCATGTTCGAAGTCATGAAATATCTAAAAAAGGCAGAAATAAAGAAAGTGAGCACAAGGCAACAGTAAATTGCTGAAGAGGAAGGATGTTACATAAGGATCATTGGACTTAGGCATCACTGAAGACCGGAAGGCAGCAGAAGGCTACCCAAGAAGAAAGTAGTGATAATGAAGTCTTCAACTTGAATTGGAGTTCATATGGTCAAAGAAAAAAATTTATGTGGCAATATATTCAGTGAAGGGGAGCAAGTCAGGAGAAATGTTGTCTGAGACTAGTAGTTCAGAGACCTAACAAACTGGTCCACTGCACAGAAACATAAAAGCACCTACTGGTTAGTCCAGCGTGCCTGCAATTTACTACACTGCAAAATGAGCCTCTGTGACAAAACTAGTAATCTAATAGGCTAACATTCTGGCAGCATTCAGCTAGACGCTATAATTTCTGCTCCAGTTCTGACTGCCATTGTTTCAGCATTCCCTTTTCTCTGAACAATATCAGTGAATGGAAGCACCTCACTTTTCTAGTCATAATCAGTCAGTGTTTTACTTGTAAGAATTTAACTGCACTACAGTAATATACAGTAGCTGTTGAAATGTTTGTCGCCCCACTTAAACTCTATGAGTTTATCTCCATGTTGTTTGGCTGTAAAAAGTCAATTCTTAAACTGTTGTTCATTCGGCTCAGACACTGAGAAAAATCGATTTCCTGCTGCAGTCAGTTATCTAAGACATGCAGAGAGAGCACTTAGAGAGAGCGGTTATCGATTTCTTATAATAAAGTGATCTGTTAACAGAATATTTGTACTCACTGGCCACTTTATTAGGTACACCTTGCTAGTACCGGGTTGGACCCCCTTTTGCCTTCAGAATTGGCTTAATCCTTTGTGACATAGATTCAACAAGGTACTGGAAACATTCCTCAGAGAGTTTGGTCCATATTGACATGATAGCATCACACAGATGCTGCAGATTTGTTGGCTGCACATCCATGATGCGAATCTCCTGTTCCACCACATCCCAAAGGTGCTCTATTGGATTGAGATCTGGTGACTGTGGAGGCCATTTGAGTACAGTGAACTCATTGTCATGTTCAAGAAACCAGTCTGAGATGATTCGTGCTTTATGATATGGCGCGTTATTCTGCTGGAAGTAACCATCAAAAGATGGGTACACTGTGGTCATAAAGGGATGGACATGGTCAGCAACAATACTCAGGTAGGCTGTGGCGTTGACACGATGCTCAATTGGTACTAAGGGGCCCAAAGTGTGCTAAGAAAACATCCCCCACACCATTACACCACCACCACCAGCCTGAAACGTTGATACAAGGCAGGATGGATCCATGCTTTCATGTAGTTGACGCCAAATTCTGATCCCACCATCCGAATGTCGCAGCAGAAGTCGAGACTCGTCAGACCAGGCAACGTTATTCCAATCTTCTATTGTCCAATTTTGGTGAGACTGTGCGAATTGTAGCCTCAGTTTCCTGTTCTTAGCTGACAGGAGTGGCACCCGGTGTGGTCTTCTGCTGCTGTAGCCCATCCGCCTCAAGGTTCGATGTGTTGTGGTTCTGAGATGCTCTTCTGCATGCCTTGGTTGTAACGAGTGGTTATTTGAGTTACTGTTGCCTTTCTATCAGCTCGAACCAGTCTGGCCATTCTCCTCTGACCTCTGGCATCAACAAGGCATTTGCGCCCCAGAACTGCCACTGACTGGATATTTTCGGACCATTCTCTGGAAACCCTGGAGATGGTAGTGCGTGAAAATCCCAGTAGATCAGCAGTTTCTGAAATACTCAGACCAGCCCGTCTGGCACCAACAATCATGCCACGTTCAAAGTCACTTAAATCACCTTTCTTCCCCATTCTGATGCTCAGTTTGAACTGCAGCAGATCGTCTTGATCATGTCTACATGCCTAAATGCATTGAGTTGCTGCCATGTGATTGGCTGATTAGAAAAGTGCGTTAAGAAGCAGTTGGACAGGTGTACCTAATAAAGTGGCCGGTGAGTGTATGTATGTTGCTTACTTTGAAGAGTTTTGTGTTTTCTTACTCTAAAATATGTTGTTATGTGCCCTATAATATATAATAAATTTGCATGATTTTCTTTCATCTCAGGGACACACTTATAAGATCTCATAAAACATGAAAGCAATCATTGCAGCACAGTTTTCATAGTTTTCCCCCAAAAAATCTTACAAAACAATGTTTAAACATTTGGTTCACATTTTGTAAATGACGCTATTTTTGCCCGCTAACAGTTGGCATCAGTTGAGAAGGAGAAGCAGCGCTGGGAGAAGGAGAAGAGCCAGCTGAAGGCCAGCATAGAGGAGAACAAGGAGAGGATGTTGAAGCTGGAGAGCTACTGGATCGAGGCGCAGACCCTCTGCCACACCGTCAACGAGCATCTGAAGGAGGCCCAGGCCCAGTACCAGGTTCTGGAGAAGAAATACAACAAGGCCAAGAAACTCATTAAGGACTTCCAGCAGAAGTGAGTGAACATGGAGGAAACTGTTTGTCCTGGATTTAAACTGCACTATTTACATTGTCTTTTGAGTCATGATTACTGTAGTAAAATCAAAGATCATGTGGAGTGAGAAGCTAATATTAGTGTTACTAAGACAAAATTAGCCTAATAAAATAAGTATAAAAAACAAATAAAGTGACAAGTAAAAACACAATGAATGTATACAGGCTTTTTTCTCTTTGACTTTTATTTAAATTGCATCAATCATCTTTGAGCAACTTGAGTTTAACATTTTAGCCAGTAGTATTTATCTCACTAAGTTTGTGGATGTAAAGCCAGATATAAATGCACAATCCTTTAAAAATGGACAAACAAGAGAGGGAGATTAGTTGCTGTTTTTTTTTTTTGGCCTTTTCAAGGTTTTGAACTCAACCTGTGGTTCATAAACTGAGCACTATCTGACGTTCGTTCAGATCCCAAACAAAGCTTTTAAACTATTGTTTTAATCCTTTCAAACAGAATAAAGGCACCACAGTCAACTGTTCTGGTAAAAATCCATCCTCATGTCTCTCAAGTCTAATATTTAAAGAATTTGAAATGCTACTGGTCTTAGTAAACTCAGATGCCAAAGAAAGCATTGTGTTGATTCATGCTCAAACAGAAATTAAATCATGACTACTGTTTAAGCATTTTCCAGGTAGTTATCTACTACTCAAATATCCAAAACTCTCTAAAACAATCTAGATATTGGAGTCCAAAACATTATGGAATTATGAAATAGAAAAGAGAAGAATACAAAAAAACAAAAAAAAAACATGGATATAAGAAATAGGACTGCTTGTTTTATGATTACTAAAACTGCTGATGGTGTTGTTAGTATAAAACAGTTTTAGGATAGATTCACTCTGAGTTTAAATAAACAGTGTGTTTAAAATGAGCAACTTCAGACTTTAAAGCTGCACAGTGAATTCGTAGTTGCATCTGCAGTAATGACCAAGTTTGGAGTCTAATGCACTCAGCCTTCCTGTGCTTCTGTCTTGTAATTCTTTCGGTCAGTCCCATCAGAACCTCTACTGCTCAGAGCCACTCTGATGGACTCTAATTGGCTCAGCCCCTGCAGGCCCAATGGAAACAAATTGATGAAACAAACCCTCCATGCTCATCGGTGGCAGAAGAAAGAGCTGCAGAGCATAAGCACAGAGTTCTCAGGCAAAAGGCAAAGTAAATATGGGAGAAAGGCGCCATTCGGCTTTTAGAGGTGCATTTCATCTGTTGTGCATGGTTGTAAACGGCAGCACCATTACATTGCTGGTTGCATGTTAAACCTGTGAAAGAATAACATGTAAAAGGCTCCTGTTTTCACATGTTAATACACAACCACTGGGCACTCTACCATCTGCACTGCATCTTGTTCTTCCAGAGAGGTGGAGTTCATCCAGAAGGAGGATGCAGAGAGGAGGCGGCTGGAGGAGGCTGAGAAAGCTCATCTGGCTGAGATCCAGGGACTGCAAGTTAGGGTAACATGACTATCTTCCTGTGTCCATCTCTCATCTCTGTCAGCGAAACTCTGCTTGTTTTACCTCAGAGATAACTGCCATTCTTATTTTTAATACAACAAACCATGCAGCATATCCCTTTGTGTTCATAAATAATTAAAAAGTGATGAGACACAGCACATTTTCATCATCACTTTGTGGGTATTAAAACGTTATGTGCACAGCTGATGGAAGGTTCTGTAGTCTGAATTGTTCTCAAACTCACTATTGCTTTCACCAAAGGATCTGATTAGGTTTCACACCATGTAATGACTTTACAGTAATAAAAACTCCCGCTATGTCTATTATGTGCCCCCCCTTTCCTCCTCTTGTTTTCTGTCTCTTCTGTTTCCTCCACAGCTGAATGAACAGTCACCCTAAATGCTCCCTGTCATTACTCTGCTCACTGAATACATGTCCCTACTGTCCTGCTGTAGTGCATTGTAAACTATAAATATGAAGGATTAGAGAAAGAACAAAAAGGGTATAATCTGTTCAGAGTTCCAACACAGTCTGGAAAAGTCGGGAATTGAAAAAAATTGTTTTTCAGGTCTT
The DNA here is from genome assembly GCA_036173005.1 of Crenichthys baileyi. Taxonomy (NCBI): domain Eukaryota; kingdom Metazoa; phylum Chordata; class Actinopteri; order Cyprinodontiformes; family Goodeidae; genus Crenichthys; species Crenichthys baileyi. Next base: position 82,855 of record JAHHUM010001580.1, on the reverse strand, counting down.
GAGTGTGGAAAAATAAATACATTGCATTTTCAGAAAATGTTTCCCATCCATCCATCCATTGAACCAAATCCATGTATTTTCCACCGATCTTTGTATCCAGTCTCTGTGTCCATTAATCCACGCTGGTTTTCTTTTACAGGTTCCATATTTAAAGGCTGACTACTTTACAGACACATCATCAATAAATCCAGAGTGAACTCTTTTATTCATACTAAGAAAACTGCCTGAAAATATAAAGAGAACAGTGGGATCTACAAAAATACATAACGACCTCGTGTTGTAAATGTTTTCCATTTATGATAAGGTGCAATCTTAGTTTAACCTCTGCAATAGTTTTCAAACGAATAAAAATCTGAGTATTGATCCTCTCTTTGGACCGTTTATTTCAGACCCCTTTTTTACCCGAAGTAAATGCCCACAGATCATTAACATCGATTCGTGCCTCTCTCCGACAGATTGCAGCATTGGAGTCCGAATTAATGCAGCTGATGAAGCAGAATGGCATCCAGGTCAACAACAACAACAGCAACAGTTCTGAGAGGCTCAGCGCTCAGCAGCACATCCCAAGCAGAGCTGCAGCTCAACCTAGAGGTCTTTTTGGGAGGGCACTGGTTTCTGCAATATTTTACAGCTCTTTTTTTCACAAATCATTTGCATTTGTACCACTTCTGTCTGTGACTACGCAACATAAACATTTTAAACAAGTCCTCACAACTTCTCAGAACCGTGTTTTGCTGCGGGGCCAGACTTTCTTGTGATCTTTGTCAGTGGTTCTCAGGGATTTTAGAGGGTATTTTAGAAAGGGATGTTCTGATCAAGTTGTTGTTTTGTCCTAAATAGTGATCATCTAAGATGACACATTTTTTGTGAAAGTGTAAATGAAAGTATACAGCAGTCTCTCGGATCCTTTTTTTTTTTCTGCCAGCAAGATACTTTTTCCAAAGTTGAAGCTTCTGCATGACATCCTTAAAATGGAGCTCCAACAGGAGTTAGCTGGGTTGACTAAAAAGGCATTAATTTTCTGATGAGTCACCTAAAAACTTCACATTTTAATCATTTGTTAGTAAAAAATTATCTGATTCGACACGTATAGCTGCAGTATTCTGTAAATCCACATCTTTCCCCGTCTTATGATGTTTTCATGCAGAGCAGTTAGCTGAAGGGTTGTGGTCTGTAAACACCCCTGTCAAAACACCAGGTTTGTAAAAAATTGTACCATGATTGATCATTTCCTAACATTTTCCAACTTTAATGTTACAGTTAGGCTCAAAGGATTCATTCTCCTGGCAGATTAAGATTTAACATTGTTTACATTTAACCATGAAGTTGGTTTCTAATGAGGGAATGAGACACGTATCTCTCCAAAACATAGGACTACTTTTCTTACATTCTGATTAAAATGGAATGTCCAAAATTATTTATACCCTTCTCAATAATCAGTGGAAAAATACAGAAATCAAATGCTTCTTATATTTGCTGAGCAGCTTTTAACATGTTTCAACTGATATTTTGACAGTTTATATTTGGTGATAAGTTAAAGGTCTCTGAGATTAGGAGGTTTCTTTGCCATCACCCTAATCTCTAGCCACCTTCACAGACTCTCTGTCAGATTAAATTCAGGACTCCAAAACGTTTATGTTACTTCCAGTCAGAAGAAACACGTTGGTAAAATTTATAGATTACTTTTATTTTACTATTTAAATCTGCCTTGTGTATGAATACTTTTAGATTTAACTGTATATTATGTACAGTTCAACTGAGAAAACTGGAATAAACTGTTAGCATAACTGTGCACACCATTTACAGAAATACTTTGTTTTGTGCACTTTTTTCCATCCACTTCAACATTTAGTGTTCTTGGCTGCACACCCAACAGCAGTTAGAATGAATCTGGTTGAGATCTGGTTGAGATTACATGTGACATAAATCTCCAATTTCTCCATATGTCTGGACAAAGAAGGGTTGAAGACAGAAGCCTTTTATTTTTAAAAGAAAACCTTCAGGCCTGGCTAAAACTTTTTAAGCCGTGTTGGAGAATATCATGATCTGATGAGACTAAACTTATATGTAAAGTGTAGAGGTAAACTTGCAATTGGCGAAATGGAACATATGCGGGGTCAACCAGCGGGGGTTGTGGCCAAGTGATTTCTTCACAGTCTGAAAGATTTGAAAAACCTGTGCAAGGCAGAGTGGGCAAATATTGCCGAGTCAAGATGTGGTATGCTGATAGACTCCTACCAAGGGGGACTAAATGCTGTTTCTGAATCTAAAGGTGCTTTAACAAAGTATTATTTTGAGGGTATCACCAGTAAATGAACCAGAGTTTTGCATCTGTTTTATTTTTTTCCCTAATCTTTCTCAGTCAAATTATACAGAATTTATGCCATAGTAAAGGTGGAGAAAGTCCGATTTTTTTGTTAAACTGTAACTGAAACACTGTAACTCTAGTGTAGCGACTCCTCTTGCATGTTTTAGTAGATTTAAAACACAAATATCCACCCTAAGTGCTCAGCCGGCACACTCCAGCCATAGGGAGCATTTGGCATTGGTCTTAAACAAAACACGGACATACTTGCACCCCTGACCTAAATCTCTCTTCTCTTCTCCAAACCAATACAAAACATGTATTCCGTGTTTAAGCACATCTGTCAGGCTTTGTTCTCCTTTTTTAAGCTTGGCTAGCTTTGTTTCAGTGGTTACATCTGTCAGAACAGAGCCGGCTCAAAGAAGTTCGCGTCTGATGGTGTTAGAGTGATTGGATCTGAGCCGATAAGAACCATACAGCTGGAATATAATACAAAGGAAAAGAAGGCCTCTGTTTTAACGTGCCTGTTAGCATTTAGGGACTTATTAGACTAAAGAATAATTGCAATTCTAATCCATTAGAAGATTTTGCAGTTTAACTGAGTTCTTTAATAAAGACAAGCAGAGTCAGGTTTTTCCATAACTGCAGCTTCCACAACGCATCAACCTGATAGACTGGAGGTTTTCATAGGGAAATCACTGTGTTTTTACACTGTTTTCTATTTTTGTTGTTACTTTAGAAGTTAAGGAGGGATCCCCTCGCTTGTTCAGCATTAAGACAGACTGCACAGGAGACAGCATCAGTTTTCCAGAGGGACAGGTTTGTATCAAAAAACACACTGATATTTGTCTTTATCACTGTCATTTAAACCAGCAGGAGTTTTATCCAACAGCATCTGCTGAACTATCCACCAAAAGGTGTTGAATTAGTGCACACCTTTGTCCATTATGCTGGTCTTTAACCTCTGTCAATTCCACTTTATTCTTTTATTAGAATAATTTCTGTGTAAATTTGTTGCTCTAATGACGTCTTTGATACTGTCCCAACTTACCGCCCTGCCCAGCGTGATAATAACATCAGCAGTGGGTTTTTTGTCTGCCCGCTAGGCTCTCTTGTGGCTGAAGCTGTCACTTAGCTCTGCTAGACCAGGAAGGAGTCTGGATTAGAGGGACAAATGGAGATGAGGACTGGCAGGAACACAGTAGCAAAAGTATGGAAGTAAAATAGTCTCATTAGAATCAGACATTTTTTAGACATTGAATTTATGACACTGAATTTTTATCCTGTGCAATTATGTATGTGATTTTTTTTTTGTACTTAAAATTTGCCAGCAAAAATGCACCTGCAGAAATTCACCTGCAAAAATTCACCTACAGAAATTCACCTGCAGAAATTTGCCTGCAAATGTGTTGCCGCTTCTTCCGGTCACTTTAAAACAAGAGCATCTGCGGACAGGGTTGGGGCACTAGCTGTCATCAGGTCAGCCAAACATTTAATTCAGTTCCATTAGATGACAAAAAAAATACTGAATCTCAAATGGGTGTTAAAGCAATCAGCACTCGATCGAGTCGAGCGTCTTTTAGCCAATCAGATTACGCTTATTTGATCACGTGACACCATTGCCTTGGGCAGAGGCGAGTCTCTGTACAGTTTGCTGGATTGTGGCTTAATGAAGATCAGTGATGAGATTTTTCTGCCAAAAATACATTATTACAAAACGGCAGGTAATTAACACCCATTTGAGATTCGGTATTTTTTTTTCATCTAATCTAACTGAATAAAATGTTGACTGACCAGATGACAGCTAGTGCCCCAACCCTGTCCGCAGATGCTCTTGTTTTAAAGTGACCGGAAGAAGCGGCAACACATTTGCAGGCAAATTTCTGCAGGTGAATTTCTGTAGGTGAATTTTTGCAGGCGAATTTTTTCTGGTGAATTTCTGCAGGTGAATTTTTGCAGGTGAATTTCAGGCGAATTCTTACAGGTGAATTTTTGCAGGCAAATTTTAAGTACAAAAAAAAATTCACATACATAATTGCACAGGATAAAAATTCAATGTTATAAATTCAATGTCTAAAAAATGTCTGATTCTTATGAGACTATTTTACTTCCATACAAAAGCGCCTACATGGAGAAAATAAAAGACAACACTGAATTGGAAATGGGGGAAAAGTATGTCAAGGGACTTCTCTCAGATTAGTGGGCAGTTCTAGTTATTCAGATCAGATGGTACTTATTTCCTCTTTCCCCTTTTCTTTTTTTTTTACCAACCATCACTATTTTCCCCATGTATCACTTATCCCTTCACATCTTTATTCTAGTTTAAAGGACCTACATTTGTCTTTGTTGGTGTGTCCTTAGATCTCCCAGGCACATGGAAGCCCAGCCCACAGTTGCTCTGGATCGGTTCGCAGTGATTGGGCCCCTGGCAGTGCAGAGGGCTCCCCCAGAAAAACACGTCATGGTTGTTACACCTGCGCTCTGACAATTAAACAAAAACTGCAGTAGATCTACTGATATACTCTTTTCTGGTAGCTTAATATTTACATTTTTCTTGCTTTCTCATTTTCGTCTTGCAGGCTCTCAGGCAGTTGCAAGGTCAAGCCCATCTTATGGCCTGGAGGAACACAGAAAGGCTCTAGAACCTGGGTAAAAATTGGCAATAAGGCTGCATCATTAGGTTCTTGTTATCATTTACCATCACAGAAAAGGAATGAAATAAGTTAGTATTTTGTAGAAAAGACAAAGCTAGCAAAAGGGACGGATGGAAAAACTCAGGTTCAGGAGAGGGGTCGGGAGAACCAGGGAGAGGTGCTGATCACCAGCTGACGCCTGGAACTGCATGAAAACTGGTGAAGAATCCACAGAGACAATATGGCCGTACAGGATGGAGCATTTAGAAAGACTAAGAAATTAACTAATAACAAACAGCTGCTGCGAGGCAACGGAAAACTAAACAAAAAGCAAAAATAGAGAGTGAGCAAAGAAAAAAAAATAAATTTTTTTAAAATAAAAACTGAAGGAATTTTCATCAAATGTTCTTACATCTTGTAGCATGAATATTGCCAAACCTTGCTGACATGATTGTGTAATCACGTTAAAAGGAAATTGTGAAGTTCTCTCCTTATCAGCTGTTCAGTATAATGTAAATGCATCTAATGTTGTTTATTGTTAGGCACAGAGCAGCCTTTCATAAATCAGCCTTTAGCGCCGCCTCATGATTATATGAGACCTACTTTAAACTACTACTTTAAAATGGAAACAAACCTGATGCTTATTTTGAATTTAGTTGTGTTTGCAAGATAGAGAAACAACTCATGATCCTAAGGTTATGTGGCAAACTGAGGAGTGTTTGTAATAATCTGTATCGACCGTAAAAATATCTAATATGGTTTGCAATTTGGAAGGCCATTGGTTAGTTGGGGACTAGCTGTACCCTATTTAAATACACATAGATCACCACTTGATAAATAATTGTTTAGTGAAGATTTAAAAATAATATTCAATTCAGTTCGGAGTATTTATTTATCACAATGCAGTTCATTAGACAAACATGCCTATTGTATGTCAAAATGTATAAAATATATATTAAAATCAGTCCAATCCAATGCAATCCTGTAGACATTCATATTCCATTACCGTCATTTCAGCTCAATGCTGATTCTAATGCAATACGTTTTCTAGAATTTGTGAAAATCCTAACTTACTTCTCTTTTCAATTTTGCCATTAAATTTGGCTGTGAAACAGCAACTAATGACAAAAAATAAAACCAAAAAAGAAACATTATTGCATCATGTTCTGCTTTCTGCTTCACTATAACAAACTGCCAAGGTTTAGTATAGTGTTCTGTAGCAAATCTGTTTTACTTTCTACTAACAGAAATTATCATCGATTGACTGATCTTTGTGTGAAAGTATGAATGTGTGTCAGATAGTGATAATCCCATCCTGATTTCAGACATTCTTCCTCCCCCAGTTCTACAGAGCCGCCAGCAGATGGAAGTGCAGAGACACCAAAGGCTAAGGTAAATGAGCTTTCCTCTTTGCAACGAAAATTATTAACTACTTTCATGCTGCTGTACAAAAATGAGATTACAAAACTATTTTCATTCATTTAATTATAAGTTTTAAAAGAAGAGGCTTCTTTCGGGGTCTAAAATCACAATTATGTCTGTTTTTAAACTCAAATTACAGCAACTCTGCACACTATTGGTTAAAAAAACGAAAGAAAACTATAATGCACAAAAAATATATTTTTTGTGCATTGATGCATTGTTTTATTTCTGTTATACAGAACTCAATTACTTCGCCCCAGTTTTTCTCTTGTTCATATTATGTTGTATTGTATTTTTTATTGCTTTGTTATTTATCACCCAATCCACTAAAAGGGATTAAGAAAAATGCACAAAAAGAAAAAAAAGTAGCACAAAAAGAGAAAAGTAACTGAGCGATTAATCATTCTATTAAACCACAAATGCAAAGAAAATCAATTATTATTTCTTAAATTTTGCCGAGTGGGTCTTACAGCAAAACTGTTTCTATCAGATGTGATTAACATAATAATAAAAAGAAGATTACTTTTTGATCCTGAACGAGCCTTGTCCTTTTCTCTCTCTCTCTCTCTGAGAACAAGCTTATCTGAAGATGAGTGCACATCAGAAGATAAATCACAGCAGAACTTATGTGCATATGATGAGCTTTTAGGTGAAAATTCAACTTACTGAGCCTGAGAGTCTGAGCCTTGGAGATTAGTCTGACTTTTAGCTCAAACACTGCCAAGGCTCAAATAATCCCTCTAAGCTGCTGAAGACAAAATCTTTTATTACATTTGGTCATGACAGACTTTGAAATCTGCTCTCCGTTCAGGAGTGACATCAATCCCAGGATGGGAAAAAAACAACCCTGACCTTAATATAAGCTCCAAACAAATCTTCAGGCTCCATCTAATGATGATGCGTTAAGCTGTGTACACATTTTTCTGTTTAATTGTCTTTATTTCTCAGCAGCTTTTGGCTCTGAGAGTTAAAGTAGAGTTATTGGAATCTAAAGGTATAATTTTCTTCATTTGCATTTGCAGGGCCTTGCAAATTAATCCGTACTTCTTGAGCTTTTCCACATTTTTTAATGTTACAACCGCAAACTCAAAGTATTTCATTTGAATTGTACGAGCCAAAATAATTTCTAGAGATTGAAAGTTCTGCCATGTCTTTGAAAAACAGCTCAAGCTGAGTCAGATAGGATGGAGAACGTCTGTGAACAGCATTTTCAAAGTTTTGCCACACAGTTTCAATTGGATTTAGGTCTGGACTTTGACTGGGCCATTCTATAAGTTGAATATGCTCTGATCGTCCTGCTGGAACAGGCATCATCCTATTATGTGGTATTTGTAACGTGTAAGAATAAAGTTCCTACATAAATAAACTAATAAAAAATGACGTGTTTTTTTTAATCAGAAAGAATGTTTAAAAACATCATCAAAGCATCAAATCATTTTCCATCTACTTTCTAATTAATCTAATTAATTTATTAATTTCTAATCAAAAATATACTGATGTTTGTGCTTGTGATGTGACAAAATGTAAAAAAGTTCAAGGGGTGTGAATAGTTTAGCAAGACACTGCAGTGAGGCCTGTAGTAGTTGGAAACCATCCAGCTTTATCATTTACTATTTGTGTTGTGATTCAGCATCTGAGCATTTGAAATATGAGCCCAATTCTACGTTCGGTTCATGAAGCAACTTTTTAATGGATTAAAATCATCAGAAGATGCACACTGATACACAGTCAGAGATATGCCTTCGTTCTACTGATTTATTCACTCCTCTTTTCCTCTCTTTGTTCAAGAAATATACCCAACTACTCACCCTTGATTCGACTATCCACTCACTAATGGTGTCCACTCACTGGACATGTTGTAGAAAATATTCTTTCCATAAAACAATAACACTGCACAGAAACATCAGTAAGGCTAAAGTACTCCAGTTAATCAGCTAAATTCTGTCTCAAAGCCAGCTGGCTCCCATTGCAAGCTTTTACAAAGTGCAATTCTGATTCTTTAGGCACCAACCCTGGGCGACGACCTGAGCGCCAGCAGCAGCAGCAGCTCAGTGGAGATCAGTGGTCTGCTCAGCACAGCCAAGATGTCAGGACGCTCCCACACCCCGGTGCTGTCCTCAGACGAGGTACAAAATGCTCTAATAAAATCTCTTCCTCTTTGGAGGAGTCGCCACCATGATCATTGTTTTTAGACTTGCGATTTCACTCTTAAACAACAAGTTTGAGAAAAATATATGTGCACTCCAGATAATCGAAGGTACTCAGAGTGAATTATTTACTTTTGATGATTTTCTATATATATACCAATAGTAAACAGTCAGTCATTTTCTACTGCTTCTTCCATAGTGGGTCACAGGGTAGCTGGTGCCTATCTCCAGCAGTCTATGGGCGGTAGGCGGGGTACACCCTGGAGAGGTCGCCAGTCCATCGCAGAGCAACACAGACACACACACTCATTCACACCTAAGGGCAATTTAGAGTGATCAGTTAACCTCCAATAGTAAATATTTTACATCAGATAGCCTTTGCCTGAGTTCAAACTTAATGGCTTGAGATATTTTAGGCTTTTGTAGCTGAACCCAAGTCATTTCAGCTCTGTTAACAAACCCAGTCCTTCTCTTTTTTTCATGCTGCAATGTTCAGAGTCTGGATATGATAGATGATGAGGTGAGAGCTCATGTGTTACTCTGCATGTGTGTTTTTGTGTCCATGTTGTGCTTGAACTCTTCTTTTTTGTGTCTCGCCATCATCAGAGAAGAAGGAGCGTTTATGCACTCGTCTCACAGATATTTCACGTTAAAGAAATCCTATTTTTTTAAAATGCACACTTTTTAAAACCATGTCAGCAAAAAAATCTATTCATTGTTAATTTAGCTGCTGCTTATTTCATCTGGACTCATTTTTTATCCTGTTTTGGCTAAGCTTTCTGTCTGACTTCTAATGTGCTTCTATATCCTGTGAAATGTTAGATCTTAGACGAAGTACAGTCTTTGAAGCAGCATCAGTGGCAGCACCGCAGCATTACGGAGTGGACCTCACAGCAAGTGGCAAGTTGGCTCACAGGGCTCAATTTAGATCAGCATATCCCAGAATTCACTGCCAAAAACATAGATGGGGAGCAGCTGCTGCAGTTGGAGAGTGATAAACTCAAGGTGACTTTGTGTTTATGGTGTAAAAGAAATTTTTGATAGGAAAGGTAAATGAATTAGTAGTATAAGAACAATAAAATATCAATTGTATTGTAGGTAACTTTACTCCATTATGATACCATCTGCCAGTATTCGCAATCCGTAGGGATGAAAAACTTGCTTTGCTGGACACAGTGACACTGGTGCTCCATCATCTTCCACTTTATGATCACCATAAACCAATTTATTTTATCTGAGGGTGCCAGTTTAAGTCGAAAAGTGTAAAGTTGTATACATTGGGGCTTTTCAACAAAACGATCCACAACATCAGAACTCTTTTTTTGGAATAGACAAAATATGCTAAAAGGTTTCTGAAACGGCCTATCCAAAGCCCCAAAATTAACATTACTGAAAATGTATATACCATGCATTAAAGCTGGGTCTGGGCCTGAAACCAACTACTTTAAATGAGCTCTACTAATTCTGTCAAGAAAAGTAATCAAATATCCAGCAAGGATTATGTCTAAGCTCAATTTATTCAGGCAATTCTGGCAAAGAAATAAAATATTGCTTGAATATTTTTTTCAGACCCTAGGTGTCACTTCTTCCCAGGACCGTTCGCTGATCAAGAAAAAGATCAAAGACCTTAAAGTTCTAATGGAGAAGGCCAGGCGCAACCAGGAGAAAGTGGAGAAAAAACGCGAGAAGCTGCAGAAGAGAGAGCTGGAGCAGCAGCAGAAGAAGGATGCATGCAAAGAAATTTCCACAGAGTGAAAAAAACCATACCTCCTGTTGTTGTACTGTAGCGCCACATGGAGTAGCATCCCATGGAGCAAAAGGTCAGCAGGTCCCTTGCAGAAACCCAGAGGGACGTCTGCTCTGTAGTTCTCAACATTGGAGCTCCACACCTGACGGTCAGAAGGGGCTGAGTGACCCATTGACTCGAAAACCAAAACAAGCTTTTGGTTGATGGAATCCTGCCCTTCATTTTCCCTGTTTTTTCCCCACCCTGTAATTTTACACTTTTTGAGAAGTTACTGAGTTCTATTTATTTTGCTGTTTATAGCTGTAAAATGGATTTATTTATTCATATCCAGAGTAAGTGTGTGATGAAGTTCATCTCATCCTCGTCCCATCACAGATAAAACCCATGCTCATGTACAGTGATAAATACAGATCCAAATATGTGAAATGTGCCATTTCAATAGACCTATGTAAATCTTAATCTGAGGTTGTAGTAAAGCAGGTTAGGGAGGAAGATCTGTTGGAGAACACTGGAAGTGCAAACACTGTAAATGTTAACATTATACATCAAAAAGCAGCTATCAGAGTATGACTCACAAAAGACGTACTGTATTCACTGGAATGGGTTTGTAAGTGATTTCCAAGTTCTGTGCAATTTGTAACCTAATCTAATCCTCAAGAAGCTCATTTACTGCTCATATGCATAACGTTGCTCTGACTTCACTAATAACCTGCTTTTGACCTCTTTTTGTAAGTCGGTAATAAAGTTAAACCCCACTGTTGCCCTTAGACATGCTAGAGTAGTTGAATACTTCCTGAACTCCACCTGCTTCTGTGAGCGTATGGAAACAAATGCTAAGCTAATTCACTTATATTCTTTATTGTTGTGCTTTTTGATGATTCACATGCAAATGTCATGCTTGACACTGTATACACTGGAAATCTGCATCAATTAGAGATGTACCGATCAGACTTTTTGGGCCAATTTCTGATCAACTGATGCAGATTTTAGCTCTTTTTAATTTTGAAAATACAAGAACAGCATAACATTTTTTTTAAAGCTTTGCTGCTGTTAGTGGTCATTAATGTTGTACTAATATTTTAAAACAGGGACAAGATTGTTACAGAGTTAACATTTTAAACTCTCCTTAGTGTCTTTTTTTAAGTGATTAGCACGGCTAGCATTACTAGCATTACAAAAATAATAGTGTCCTTGTGAAGTCTTACCAAGATGTACAAAAACACTTTTCCAAATTCAGATGTTCTATTACTGACATAGATTGAAAGCTTAAAAGGATAACACAGAGCAGCTTTGCAGTACGCTCAGCCTTCCTGTTACCTGCTGAAAGTTTTGCTCTCTCTCACTCTCTCGTTTCTTGAACAAACTGTAGATTTATCTGGACATGTTGTAGAAAATATCCTTTCCAGAATTTCTTCAGGATCTTAAAAATGATTTTCATTTAACAAGATTTTACTTGAATATACGGATTTCAGTGGTTGACTAAAACCCATCAATAATAGGTGGTAAGAAGCCTACTATATTTGAAGCTGTTAAAGGTAGATAACCTATTGGTGATAAAGGACTGCAGCCACATGCCAGAGATAAAAACACCAAATTTAGTAGCTTAAGATATATTAAACTTAACAAAATTTTTAAATGAGCAAAATCTAACCTTTTGGGTGAGTTAAGATGACTTGCTTACAGTTTCGTTGTATAGTTCATACAGGTCCAAAACTGAATCCATAATGGTCTTAAAATTATCATAAAAGTCATGAATTTACCTTCTTGAAACTTGCAAAAGGAAATCTTTACTCTTCCACAGTAAAGCTTCCACATCGCAGAGTGTTGCTGTTATCGCAAACTGATAGCTCTTGAATATGATGTATTCACCGACTGGAAAAGGATCGGATTTTCGAGTTTCCGACCGGCCAGAAAGCGTTTATGGCTGATCAAGCTGAAAATTGTCTGATTCCGGTCACTAGCTGATCTCTCGGTTCATCTCTAGCATCAATGTCTTATCCAATTCAGTAACTGATACAGCTAAGACCTAAAGCATTATTTGTTATATTGCTTTGAAGTTATTTGAGCTAATGTTTTTTAATATTATGAAAGCCTGTTTCTCATCCCCAAGAAAGAATCTTGAAGGATGCACACCACATGATTGGAGTAAGCCTATTCTGTTCTAGAAGCCTTATTGATTTGCTGCTAACAGGTTTGGAACAGGCATTACCACTTCACCAATCACTATTATTTATCTGTTCAAATATTTTACTAAGTATATATATATATATATATATTTGTTGTTTTTTTAACTTATAAAAATAAAGAGTTTTATTAACAAAATAGTGATGTATCCAGAGTTGTACAACTACCAAATCATGACTGAATCCTCCCATTAAAACTGAATCAGAAGGAAAAATGGCAAGTTTATCCAAAGACAGAAGGAAATACAGCAGTAATTTCCTGTTGTGCTTGTGGTTTTTCTTTCTCACAACCACAATGCTGCTCCAGTGCTACTGCTAACAGTTTATTCTTATGTAATATTTTGTAACCCTCTGTGAATATCCAGCAAACTGGACTCTTTTGACCCTGTTTGTACAGGTAAACACTAAAAGCAATATGGTGTCAGAATCCTGCAGAAGTCTTGTTTTATATTGTGTCAGAATGTTTGCGCAGTTCATCAGAGGCTTGAGGAGACCCGAGCTACCAACGTGACGCCGCTGTGAATCTTTTCTATGTGTTTGACTGAGCTTGCCTGGGCTGACTTATCCCATGTATGGATGAGACCCTGGTGGACCTGGCAGGCAAAGAGATACTGATAGTTTGATTTAAATCTTGAAGCATTTGTCTTTTATGTACATTGAGAATGAAAGAAATTTGCCACCAACAGTAAGTAATGCTTTTACCCTTTTGAAGTTCCACCCTTCTGTCTTTACCTTTATCTTTTTTAGCATTCTGCAGAGTTTGAAAGGGCAGCAACCTGTCATGCTAAATAAAATGTATAGTCATTGTCCACAGTTTGCCTCGGTTATTTCTTTGTTCCTGATTTATTATCCAGTAAATGTTTTTCTTTGTACATAGAAATGTTCATTAGTTATAAATTACCTACTTGTACACCTCAGTTCATCGCAAAGTTCCAATTTGTTTCCTAAAAATACCAAATATACCACAGTTTAATATACATTGTATTTTAACACCAACAAGCAGAGTCCATAAAGAGATGAAACCCTTCACACTATAGTTCATCTACTCCAGGATGCATCTCTCTTATATTTTTTTGTAGGTGCAAATTCTATTTTTTGTGTCCTGTTTTTCAACCTTCCTCACTTTTTACCAGCATATCACACACCCTGGTGAGACAAGCCATCTAGGACATTTTTAAGAATTGCCTTTTTGGTGGAAAAACATTATTTAATTTGTATCAAACTGGTATTGTTGCCATTTTTAACTGATTAAAAAATAATAATTTAGAAAAATAGTTGTGCTCAAGGCCTCCAAACAACAGTTGAACAGAGAATAAATTCTAGTTCATTGGACACCAAATCCAAACAATACAACTCAGGTAAATATATGTATTAAGTACATCTTTTTGGTTCCTGTCATACTCAGAAAGATAGTTATACATACAACGTGACCTTCCGCTGAATGACACATCCCAGCAGAACAGCTGTCCTACAGTGATCCGGCAGTGACCTCTATGTTTTCTATTTATACTCGCTTCAGGAGTGCATTAGTATTTTCTCCCACTGACGACATGCTCCTGCCGCTTGCTTCCCGTCTTCGACTTCATTTCCGTCCTCCTTCCTTAAACAACTCCTATGGCTAGATTCTAATGGTGGATATCCTCGATTCCTTGTTTGCTACAGTTTGTAGGATAATTTTCAACCTCATACATTCTTTGCATGCAATAATAGACCCTGACCCTGTTGATTTGGGAATACGAAGCGCCCTTCTGCAGGAATACATGGAGGAGTTCAGGCCCAGGCATCTGGAAGTCAAACAACTAAAGGAGAAGTTCCTGAAGGCCCTGCAGGAAAACAATGCTGAGGAGGTGCTGGAGATTCTGCACTCTGGCAAACTTGACATTGACACAGTCCTAGAGGTGGACGATCCCAACATGGTCTTGGCCTCATATAAACAGGGCAAGTACAAATGACATTTTTCATATTTATTTCCCTGCATAACTAGAAGATACGTCTTTAAGGTTAACCACTAGGTGGTGCTAAACTTCCACAAACCTATACACTGTTTACAAGCGCTGCTGTAGTACTAGATAAAAACATTGTCAAATTCAGGAGTACATTCAATAATTTACAGAAATTTTAATCAGTCCAAAAAAATTTTTTAACTCCCTCATAATTTAAACAAGCACTACTTAAAATGTAAGCTCTTCTGTTACTTTTAAACATATTCGATCTCTCCCAGGATATTGGTTGCCAGGCTACAAGCTGGAGAAATCCTGGGCAATGGGTATTCATGTATGTGTGATGTACAACGCTGTGGAAACAGCACTGGTGCTCCTCCAAAATGGTGCGGCCCTCAACCAGATGCCCAATGGGAAGACACCCCTGCATGTGGCCTGCGAGGTCTCCAACAGCGACTGTGTGGCCCTACTCCTGGCTTATGGAGCAAAGGTCAACAGCCTGTCACTGAGTGGGCACACTCCTCTGCACTACTGCATCACAAGGGAGTCTGTGGAGTGTGCCAAGCAGCTCATCCTCAAAGGTAGAACTGTGAGGATGCATGTCTGTAAGCCTGCATAGTTGTGAATAAAAATGTTAATTCAATAATAATCATTACTTACAAAGGTGCAAAGGTCAACACAGCTGGCCATAACTATGAGGAAGACACACCTTTGCACACAGCTGCCAGATTTGGGGTTCCAGAATTGGTGGCGTTGTTTTTGGCCCATGGAGCATCTGTGAATGCCCTCAACGCTCTCCGGGAGACCCCTTTAATGACTGCAGCCTTTTGGGCTTTCGACTCCAAGGAGCAGGTCTACAGCCAAGATCACCATTTTGTTTGTCGTCTTCTGCTGGACAACAAAGCAGGTTCTGGATCCACTTCAAGCATGTAATGTATTAGAAACATTGTTTTCTGTAAAAAAAACACAAACAACAAAAACCTATTTGTGTTGCAGATCCCAACCTGAAGGAAGAGGACAATAAAACGGCTCTTCACAAGGCCGCCTGGAACTGTGATCATGTCATGATGCAGATGCTGCTGGAGGCCGGAGCAGATGCACGAGCCATGGACATCAACGGTTGTGCTCCCATTCAGTACGTCCTCAAAGTAACAGGAGTCAGGCCTATGGCTATTCTTGAGGTCTGCTATCAGCTGCTGCTGAACTTTAACTCAGCGCGGATCTACCCTTCGCAGTTCCACAAGGTACCGAAGTGTGCAGCTGATGGGTTGTTGCTGTTCAAAAAAGTAGATGTTGCGATACCAGTGGTAAATTGTACTGTGCCTTTCAAAAGTATTAATGTTCCTTTAACATTTTTAAGTTTTGCCATGTTACACGACAAATTTGTATGTGTTTTATTTGGGTTTTTCTTCCAACAAAGTGAAGTGGAAAGGAAAACATGGTCTTAAAACTTTTTACTAATAAAAATGTTGAAATTTGTGGTTCTAGCATGACAAAATGTGAAAAGGTTTTGGGGGGTGTATATACTTTTTAAGGCACTGGATGATATGTAATGTTTTTGGCAGGTATTGCAGTCCTGTTATGACTACCCCAGAGTTGTAGAAATTCTGGTGAACTCTTATGAACATTTAAAGCCTACAAGAAAGTGGACTGCAGCTATTCCCGATGACTGCTATGAGGTAGTATCTGCAAAGGTTGTTCTTTCTTTGGTTCATATTCTTAGTTCCGCTGAAACCCATTTGATCCACATAAACAAATCTGGAGTCCTTGCTTCTGTTTGGAAAGTAACATCTGCTGTCTTCTCCTTAAATTTCCCAGCTGATGTTGATTTTGGGTTTCTTTGTCTTTGCAGCGACATAAAGACTTCTATGACTCCCTGTTTGCTGTTTGCACCAACACTCCACGCAGCCTGCTTCACCTCACCAGATGTGCCATCAGAGCCAGTCTGCAAGGGTTTTGTTACAGAGGAGTCGATCAGCTGCCTCTGCCATCAGCAATAAAAAAATATTTGCTACTAGAACCTGAGGGGCTTCTGTACGGATGAAAAGACTTTTTATAATATATAGCTATGCTCCTGCAATGATTTTAGTTTAAGAAGGTGGGACATTAAGATGAAGAATGTATGTAAATCACATTTTTTGTCTGCAACTGCAGCTATAATGACCAATCCGGAAATCATCCTTCTCCATTCATTCTTTAATCTATCTAGTATATACGGCCTGTTTTAGCTGTTTTTGTATCAGTTTTTGTTTTTTCTCCACACTTCTTTTTCTGCACTGTTAACCAATGTGGCTTCAGGGCAAAAGTGCTGGATCACGCTAAAGAGGATCCAAAGCTACCTAGCAACCAGCCTGGCTTAATACTCACTCTCCAACTTATGATATTCCTATTTTAGCCAACAACACTCTTGACTGATCACTTCACAACAAGTGCTGTTTTTTCCACTGGACTGCTTGCAGTCGTACCCAAGCTTATTTTTTTCCCAGCTCCTTCACAACAAAAGCTAATCTGTTAAAACCCACATTGCAAGATATTTTTCAAAAAAACAACTTTTATACTTAAATAGATCCTGTCTGACAACAAGTAGTAGGCTAAACGATCTAAAAAAGCAACACATTATGCCCTAAAGAAATTCAAGAACAGATCAGAAAACAATATCAGTCTGGAGAAGTTTACAAAGTCATTTGGGACTCCAGTCAACCAGAGTGAGAACCATTATCCACAAATGGAGAAAACATGGAGGAGTGGTGAACCTTGGGCGCCCTCCTAAAATTACTTTAAAACCGCATTGACGACTCATCCAGAAGAACATCTAAAGCACAACTTTTGCTGTTGCATGACCCTAAACATGGGACTAACTTATTTGGTTATTAGGTTCAGGGGACAATTATATGGCCAAGTTCCTACCCTCACCTATGGCCATGAACTTTGGGTCATGACTGAAAGAACGAGATCCCGGATACAAGCGGCTGAAATGAGCTTCCTCTGTAGGGTGGCCAGGCACTCCCTTAGAGATAGGGTGAGGAGCTCGGCCATCCGGGAGGGGCTCGGAGTAGAGCCGCTGCTCCTCCACATCGAGAGGAGCCAGTTGAGGTGGCTCGGGCATCTATACCGGATGCCTCCTGAACGCCTTCCTCGGGAGGTGTTCCAGGCACGTCCCACCGGGAGGAGGCCCAGGGGACGGCCCAGGACACGCTGGAGGGACTATGTCTCTCGGCTGGCCTGGGAACGCCTTGGGCTCCCCCCGGAGGAGCTGGAGGAGGTGTCTGGGGAGAGGGACGTCTGGGTGTCTCTGCTGAGTCTGCTGCCTCCGTGACCCGGTTCTGGATAAGCGGAAGACGACGAGTACGAGTACGGGACAATTATATCTCTTAATAGGATAGGTTGGGTTGGATAGCTTGTTTCAACTTAGCAATGAAAGCATCACAAAACATAAAGTGCGAGAAAAAAAGCAAAAACAATTAAATCTGTATGGGTGAAAATATGTTTTCCCAGCACTTTAAATGGTTTTCACAACTTTTTATGTATAAATATCTGAACAACGTGGAGAACATTTGTATTCAGCCCCCATCACTATTATACCTCTAAATAAAATCGAGTAAAACCAATTTCACGTCAGAAGTCCCATAATTAGTTAATAGTGGTTTGGCATGTATGAAAACAAAGCTCAGATTTTGGCTGCAGTGCTAAACCACGCAAGCAGCCCAAAGGATGAAGAGCTCAAAACACCTCACAATATAATTAATGTAAACAGGTCTGATTAGTTGTTTATTTCGCTTAAACTGTCCTCTACAAGTTTGGTTTATATTAACCTAACAATAGAAATGCAAGTGATGAAGCACAGCAGAGAGGGACGGGGAGGGATTTGTGAGCTATTTTTTTTAAAGCCCACAGTTTAACCCAATGTCACATTACTCTTAAACTGCTTTCCATTCATCCATATCCTGCTTCAAGAACACCTTAATGTAGCTTCTCAATTGACCTCCAACTACTCTGGTCTACACAAGTCTGTGCATTCAGAACTGGTTCAAACCAGTTTTATCCTGTCAAATGTATTTATTTATTTATTTACATTATAAAAAAAAGTAGTTATTTTACCTATTAAAAGTTTGTACCTTGTTTTTCCAACGCTAATTAAAGCATACATAGACATCTGTATTTCTCTATGCATGAATGAACTGTAGACTGCATTACACAAGTTGTTTATCACCAATAATGTTTATACTGTTATGGACCTTCTACCCGTCCATAGGTCATGCCTAATGATTAGCGTGTATTTGACTTCTATTTTTACCCTTAATCCAACCCTGATTTGTGTTTGTTCATTACAGAACCAGGCAAGCTACCCGAAATGAGCTTCAACATTGTAAATTTGAAAGCACAGCTGTTTCTGTTCCTCTATCTCGACCGCCTAAAAGCAAACATGTCTCAGCCTGTTTAGCAAACACACTACAGGATCAGTAGCAAAAAGTCATGAACTCATACTGCATGCTGTCTTGTTGTTTGTTAATCAGAGTGAAAGCTGCAACTTTTAACAGAACAGCAGAACGGTGTATGGTGACAGTATTTCTGTCAAGATGAACGTAGTCATCTGCATCTGCAAGCTTAGGACAAAGCAGAGATCCAAAGGACAGGCCTGTTGCAGCTCTCCGAGATCAGAGAACCTTGTCTGGATGACTAAAGTGTCAGACCTAAAATAAACCAATGACAGTCAGCCACATACAGACACTCCTAAAAATGATAAGGGGAAAAAGAAGTCATGCATTTGCAGTCAGAAGCTTAGGGTAGAAACATTAAACAACAACAACTTAAATTAATTCAAAAACAAGAATTAGATGCACATATTTGCATTTATTATAGCTTTAATGGCTAATCTAAATCATAGTGTCACTCAAAAGAAAGAAAACTGGATGTTCTGGAACAACCCAGGAACCTCTAATGCTCAAGCAATCCTCACTTTGCAGTTACTGGAACACGTGTGGTCTACAGTGAAGTGAGTGTTGTAGGCTGAGTGCTGACCAAGAAAGCAGTGCTGCTTGGAATATGCAGCTACCCTCATAAACAAGCTAAATTATTTTGGAGAAAGGTTTTATGATCAGACAAGACAAAGACTGAGCTATTGGGGGAAAAGTATGTCTTGAGGAGTCAAGGTGAGGTTCAGCTATGATACTGTACCCACTGTAAAGCATGGTGGTGGGAGCACCATGGCGAGGGATTGTTTTGCTGCTTGGCACATTGCACAAAGTGGAATAATGAAGGAGGAATACCTCTAAATTCTTCAACAGAACCTCAAATGGGCATTCCAACAGGACAATGATCTCAAACACACATTTATCATGTGGAATCTGTAATATTGACCAGGTTTAAATCCTGGGTCTGTTCCAGGAAAAAAAACACCACACGGATAGACATGAGGTCTACCGTTCCTGATCAGAATAGCGGTGAAATTTTCTGCTAGAACGGTGCCAGAAGCTCCCTGATGTGACCAAAGTGGAACTTTCTAAGGGACCTTTAAGCAAACTTTACCAAGTGTGTATGTACACTATATTTCCAAAAGTAATGGGTCCCACCACCAAACCAATGAATTCCGGTTCCAATCACTTCCATGGCTGCAGGTGTAATTAAGTTGGTGTGGAGAAACTTGACTGGCCTGCACAGAGTCCTGACCTCAACCTGCTTGAAAGCCTTTGGGATGATTTAGAGTGGAGGGCTGCAGTTCTGGTTTTCTATTTTTAATTATGAACACACTCCTAAACCTTGAGGAAGATGTTTACAGAAAAGTTAGAGCTGCTATTGCTGGCAACAGGGGGTCCATAAACAAATTGGACTTTATAGATTAAGAACAGGATATCATCAGAGTTCATGTACATGTAAAAGTAGACAGACAAATATTTTTGGCACTATAGTTTATAATACAGTAGTTCTGTTAAAAAGAACTTAGTGTGAAGCAAGCTTAGAACAAAGCAGAGATATAGGTTTAAGTCTTTATGTATAATTTTATAGACGTGTGTAGATTCAAAAAACAAAACTTAAATTTAAACTTTTGCACCCAATTCTTGTTTTAAAAATTCCTTGAGGTTGTTCATTGTATCATCTTTGCACCCTGGAAAAGAAACAGTCCAAATGCACCATTTAAAACTGAAAATGATGGATGTATGTAAACGTCTGACTGACAAAAATGTATACCAAAGGGATTTAAGGGTACTTTCCTTTTTTAAAACTCTTTAACTATCTTGTAATAATCCAGTTTTAATACTGCATTTATCCAAATGATTTGTAATGAAAAGGTGAAAAAACAGAGCAGAAACAGGCAAACTGAAAGGTGACAGAAACACAGCACGAAATCACCAGGCACGCTAATGAAGCTGTTCAAAAAACAGAACAGTCTGTTCCCAGCTCCTGATGGCAGCCGGCCATGAAAAGCCACTAGACTGTGTCTGCTATGGTGACTGACAAACCGACCAAAGTTTCCAAAAACAAGATAGAGGAAGAGGAGGAGGTGGAGGGAGACAACAGTTAAGCAGAGTCATTACAGAGGAGCAGAGGCACACAGAAGTGTTTACACACCAGAAACACATTTATTGATTGAGTTCTTTTCAAATGGAACCAGATTTTTAGTTTCAAGCAAACACTTTGGCGATCACATGTTAACATTATGTCAGGTGGTGGCCAAGTTTACAATTCAATAACCTTTTGAAAGTTGCAAATATGAAATCAAACAAAATGACATAATGGAAGGTAACATGAAACAATCACTGGTCCGTTTTATGACGAACCACACGCTGAGCTCAGCGTTAACACTTGGCCTTTTAGTCATTCTTGAAAAAACTGGACATGAAATAATCAATGAAGTAATACTAGAAGCTTTAAACAAAGCGCAGGCAGAATGAACAACTGAAAAAAAAACGAAATGACTGCGGTAGATGACTGGTAATATGTTATCCCAGTGTGTAAGGCCATATCAGTTAAATCAATACAGCTTTCCTCTTAGCTGCTTCTACAGGTCAACCGCAACAAAGTCTCTGTGTTTTTTTGTAATCTTGTCAGTTAACGATAACAAGGCGATGGCTCACAGTGTGTCATATCACAGGGCAGAAGGGCAGTTTTCTGTAATTAATCATGAACCACGGCCATCAAACTTTTAAAATAAGTTATTTAAATAATCAACCCTACTTCCAAAAAAAAGAGCTAAGAGTTGTAAAGTCATCACAAATTAAAAAAAAAAATGAATCTGCAAATCACTGAGGACAGAAGATTCAATTTTTTCACGAGGTCAAACTATTCATAACCCTTAAACTTTTCCACGGTTTGTTCTGTCACAACTAAACACTTCCATGTATTTTATAGGGATTTTATAAGATAGACTGACACAAAGTAATGAATAATTAGGGGTTAACTGATAGGCAGAAGTAGCCAAGAGGCCATTGGTAACTCTGGAGGGGCTGCAGAGATCCACAGTTCAAAAAGGAGAATCAGCTGACAGGACAACTATTAGTCGCGCACTCCACAAATTCAGCGCTTATGGAGGAGCGTCAATACGGAAGCCATTGTTTAAAGAAGCTTATATGATGTTGTGTTTCCACAGGGGGATACAGCAAGCATGTAGAAGAAGCTCCTCTGGTCAGCTCAGACAAAAAGTGAACTTTGTGTGGAGGAAAACTAACACTGCACATTACCCTGAACACACCATCCCCACTTTGAAATTGGGTGGTGGCAGCTTCATGCTGTGGGGAGGGTTTATGCACAGCACTGAGAGAAGTTGGACAAAGTTGATAAGAAAGTAGATGGAGCTCTGTAAGCTGCACATGATGCATCTGCCATGTGGACTGATGCTGTCCCATGCTGGACTATCTAGGTGGTTTTAACCTTTAAAAAAAATGGATCACTGGGAGAAAAAGAAAAATAAGTGAACATTAATTGCCTTCTCTTCTATATGCTTTACATTGCATTCCTACGCGGCATTTTTAAATGAAAACTGAATGACAAAAACACATGAATCATTACAAAACACTTGGGTGAAATCTGCTATGCAAGTTTTGGCAGTTACTTTAGGAAATACTGAAAAACTTTGTTTAGTTCCATCCAAACCAAACCCGGCAGCCGTGAAATTCAGCATTTATGGATTCGATGCTACAGTAAGTAAGAAAGTTTTTCACAATTTTTTAGCAAAAAAAAAAAAATATATCAGATTTAGATTACATCTCACTTTTAAAATCACAAAATACAGAACAAATTATTGCCTATGTTTTTTAGTAGTGGAGGCTGCGTAAATTAAGCAATGCTGAAGGTTATAAACAGACTTTGCTCCCTTTGTGTTGCTGCGCTCATCATGTTTCGCCTGAGTGATCCCGCGCCGGCTGCTTTCAGCTGGGCTTTCCAAGCCATGGACACAAACACCTTACATAGGACTGTTAGTACCCGAGGATCGTTTGTCCGTCTTTTCACACACGCACGTTAGCATTAAAATGTTAGAGAAATGTTAAAGGAGTGACATTTGCAAAAAAAAGTTTCCAACTAAAACTGAAGAAAAACACCTGGAAGATCAGTGGGTGAGGCTGTCTGTGGATATGGAATCTGGAGCATTGATTGCAAGTGACAGTAAAAGTTACAGTGGGAATACATGTGTACATATTCTCCTAAACGTTTTAATGTTTGCATGTGAAGACGCTTCTCAAAAGAGAAAAGTTGAATAGTTGTGCCTGAGCGTGATGATTGAGGCAAAAAAAACAAAATTAGCAGCACAAACAAACTTATATGTGGTGAATGAGGTTTTATGAGGTTAAGCTGTTCAGACGCTGGTCTGAAATAGGTTTATCATTTTCTTTGAAAGCAAGTTTTTCATCACAAGCTTCTTCAAACTTTCTTGTCTGAGAGAAGATCCTAGATGTCACACAGACAAATCCAAGTTCAACGACATGCTGATAACGTCCTTCATTTTTTACATTTCATTTATTCTGTTTTAGAGTCTCTTCCATTTTCTCTTCAGTCCACGTTCACAGGGTCCTCTCATACTTGCCCAGTTTCTTTGGCTCCTTGCTGGGCATGCACCAGTCGTCCGCCTCTGTGCTGGCCTGGTAATGCCGCAGGGCCGACTTGTTGAAAACAGGAAGTCTCTCCACTGACTCTGAGGACAGGGCCTGGTTTGAAACGTCAGAGAGAAAATAATTACTCTCTGGATCCCACTTCATGCTGACATATCTCTGTGAATGACTGTGAGATCCTAGGTGCAAACTAATTTGCTGCAGAGTTATGTTAAATCTGTGTATTATAAGATATCTTGTCCATTATTTTATTTGTACCATTTGTTAGTCATACCCCAAACCGTTGAGAAATCCGCCAGATTGACATTACTTTATTAAAGTATTAATTCCCCTTGACATTTGTCATGTTACAGTATTTTATTGGAATTTTATGTGTGTGTGATAGATCTGCACAAAGTAAATCATAACTGTGAAGTGGACGGCAAGAGATGCATCAAAATCAGAGAAGTGTAGTGTTTTTTTCATCCTTTTTTAATCTGATACCACTAAATAAAAGCAAAAGAAGTCACCGCATTAGTAAATAGTTCACTTGTGTGTGATTTAATCTCAGTGTAAATACAGGCTTCCTTTTACCGCTGAAGAAAAGCATCCCACAGCATAATGGTGCCACCACTATGTTCCAGCGCTGGGGGCAGTGTGTTGAGAGCAATGTGCAGTGCTTCATGCATGGCATTTTGCATGTAGGGTAAAAAGTTTCATTTTGGTCTCATCTGGTCACTTTCATCCACATCTATGCCGTGTCTTCTACATGGTTTCTGGTAGCTGCATTCAAGACTTGTTCTGGCTTTCGTCTAGAAACTCCTATATTCACCACAAACAGATGGAGTGCACAACTAATAGTTGTCATGTCAACAGATTCTCCCACTTGAGCAATGGAGCTCCTCCAGAGTTATCCAGGACCTCTTGGCTGCTTCTGCGATTGAAGCATCTCTTTGCTCGGTCTTTCAGCTTAGCTGGACAGCCATCTTTCGGTAGGTCAGCAGTTGTGCCATGCTCCTTTAGTTTCTTCATGATGGACTGAACAGTGTTCATTGAGATGTACAAACAATATTTATTTATTTAAACTTCTCCACAACTTTCTCTCCTACCTGTCTGCCGTGTTCCTCTGTCTCCAGGGTTCTGTTTGCTCACTAATGTTCTCCACCAAACCTCTGAGGCCTTCACAGAACAGCTAGTTAGGTGACCAATGAAGGCAATTGGCTGCAGTGGATTTGGTTTAGGGCTATCCGAGTGACGGGGTCAAATGCCAATGCATGTTACACCTTTTCAAATTTTGTTTGTGGTTGTGCCGTGGCAAAATGTGGTAAAGTTCAAGCAGTGAGAGTAGTTTTGTATGGGACTGTGGATTGTATTACAGAACTGACTCCACATCTGCCACCATTCAGAAAATCTACTATATGTTTTAGTGGTTTATTGAATTAAGTTGATTCCTTGAAATTATAGTTGGAAACCCCCCCCCCCAAAGAAAAAAAAAAAAAACAGAGCAGAAAAAGCTTCGTTCTCACCTTCAAATATATGACAGCTGAGGTGCCGTAGCCCTCCATGGAGTAGAGCTGCAGGTCTCCCTGGAAATACTTGGCGTAAAGGCGAGAGATGGGCAGGCCATAACCGAAACCAGCCTGAAAGTAGGAGGCAGATAAAAAAACAAAAAAGTCTTCATCATGAGGCCTGTACGGAGTAAGCTGTTAAACATAAACTACACCTTGAAGAAGCTTTGATTATCTGATTACAGTTTAAACCAACAACATGTTGCTGAGTGCTTTCGTTCACGGTGTAATTAGCTGACTTACAGCTCTGTTCGATTATGTAAGACTCCGTTCAGGTTATCGAGCTCCACCATTCATTTCACTTTTATCCTGAGCTCAAAACACTAATGTAGATTTCACAAAAAAAATTTGTTCAAAATGCAACTTTAAACTTTAATTTTAAGATTATAAACAGATATTTAAAAGCACGAGTGGTGCATTTATCCTTACCAGAGGAGCGTTTCTGGACATGTCTACATGGACGGGACTGGGAGCCGTGGTGTACATGTAGCTGAAGAGACGTTCAATCTTCCTCAAGGGGACGCCACCACCTTTGTCCGACATCTAATCAACAAAGTAACCATATGTAGTGTAATCAATAATTCATGTGAGCACTAATGCCTTTAAAACAACAAGGTGTGTTCGATACCTTGATAGTAAGGTCCTCAATGCCCAGGGAAACGCGGACTTTAATTGGGGGCAGCGTCGGGCTTGTCTCATGTGTCTCTACGGTGGCTCTCATGGCATTCTGAAAGAGGAAAACGATGAGAAACTAGAGAAAAACTCAGGGGAGAAAAATAGTCTGCACCTTAGTTTAAAAGTTGGCTGGGTGCTGTACCTTGAAGAGCTCAAACAGCATGTGGTACAGATGTGATGGAACATATACGATGTGGATGGGCTGGCCGGGGCTTTTAGCTGTGAAACAAATTATAGTATAAAGAACAGGTAAAATTCATATCCAGCTCTATCTTATCTTGTATTGGATTTGAGTGTAGTGTGTTATAAATTATATTATATTATATTATATTATATTATATTATATTATATTATATTATATTATATTATATTATATTATATTATATTATATTATATTATATTATATTATATTATATTAAATCTTCCTAAAACTGAAAACCTTCCTTTAACCCATATTATTAAAAATGCTAGAACATTCTTATGATGATTTATACTTCTTTGTATTACTACTAGGTAATACAAGTCCTGCAAAAGTAAGCATTTATGCTGACTAGGGGTTTTTGTCAGGGTCAGCTGACAGGAAACAGACATCCTGACTCTAAGTTACATCAGAAAAGATGAGAACCTGCAGACTCCAAAAAAATGCAGAAAAACTAACGCCTCAAGAGAAATGTCTGAAGAAAAAAATCTGACTAAAACAAAACTGCACACTGAAAATGAAGAGCATGTGTTGCTTTTGACTTACAGTTGACCTCCTTGATCTCCATATCAGGAGAGGTGAGGTAATACTGCTCACACAGCATTTTTGAGGTCTCAAAGGCATCTGCAAAGTAACAACACAAAACCTTGTTTCTTCTTTAAAATACTTTTTAACAACAAAGAACATGGTGACATGGGCAAAATGGTGAGGATCAGATCTTGTTTTTATGGCTCATGGATGACAAGATTACACAAAACCCAGAACAGTTCCCACCCTATTTATTATGATAACACAACTTCCTCTTTAAGTAAGCCCTCTCTCCCAGTAGTATATAATAAGGTCAAACAAGGAGCAGTAGTGAAAAGAGACAGTGGTGGAAACTAGGTATCAGACTGTGTGTACAGACAGTAGGTCAAGATCACTTATTACCTTTTACGACCTCCACCACGTCACAGCTGGGGTCAATGCCACCAATATGTTTGGGATGGGCGGGATTTACGCTGCCGTCAAAGATTAATGCTATGGGAAACACAAAAACAAGCAATATTTAGGACATAAAATATGCTAATATGCTGTATAGACACTCCTGATTATGTGTGGAGTGCTGATGATTAAAACTAAACCATCTGAGGTGCATGTAAGGGAATTAAAGTTATTTGTTGACACACAGTACTTTGCAAAAGTGTTTCTACACTGTGAACATTTTCACATTTTTTTCCACATTTTGTCACATTAAAAGTTCAAACTTCATTGTGTGGATATTGGGATTTTATGTTACTCACCAGCCTTTATTTGTGAAAACGAAGGGAAGGGATCCAGTTTTTTTTTACTCTGAAAAATGTGGTGTACTACTCTGAAACCCTAAAAAAACCTCGCCATTATGGTACACGGTAAATTGAATCGCAATCGTCATAGCAATGTCCTGTGTACTATCCCAATGAAAACGCCCTGTATTTGCCTTCAAAGTAAGGCTGCACGAAAACATGTGTTATGTTGGAAACTATTACAATAACGATTTGATTTCCGATTCTTTGGTCCATAGACAACAATAGAGTCCATATAATGAGTAGTTAATGCAACTAGTGAAAGAAATGAAATAAAATTCATTATTTCTAACTCAACAACAAACTTATTTGTAGTTTCTTAATTACTTTAGCACTTTACCTCGTTTATATAAATGTATACAACAGGTGGTTAGACAGCCTGAATGCATGGTACTTAAACAAAAAACAAAAGTTCAATGCAGTCCAAGAAGTTCTTTGCGATATGTATCTTGTGCACCGTAATATATATATGGATAAATTT
This sequence comes from Crenichthys baileyi, assembly GCA_036173005.1. Classification (NCBI taxonomy): domain Eukaryota; kingdom Metazoa; phylum Chordata; class Actinopteri; order Cyprinodontiformes; family Goodeidae; genus Crenichthys; species Crenichthys baileyi. The sequence goes on along the minus strand of JAHHUM010001580.1, from coordinate 55,210 downwards.
GCGAAATATTGTGCAGCTGTACTTCAGAGGTTGCCTTATTAGACAACCTGTGTGTAATTTAGGTATAAATATAGAAGTTCTAAAGGCCTCAAAGGTTTTTTAGTGAACAAACATCAATAGAACCAAGTAAAACACCAGACAAGCCAGTCATGAAGTTGTGAAGCCGTTCACAGCACGGTTAGGTTCTGAAATAATATCCAAAGGTACAGAACTGTTCAATCTATTATCCAAAATTATTAAAAATATGGCAGAACTGTGGATCTACCAAGACATGACCGTCCACCCGAACTGACAGACCCAGATCGTTCATCAGGGAAGCAGACGAGAGGCCCATTGTAACTCTGGAGGAGCTGCAAAGATCCACAGCACAGGTGGGAGATTCAGTCTACACAACTATCTGTTTTGGATTCCACAAATCTGACCTTCATGAATGTGAAACAAGAAGAAAGCCACTGCAGAAAAGAACAAATAAGAAGTCCCATCATGCTTTGGGAATGCTTTTTTTTAGTAGGGCAAGGGAAGCTGGTTGGCTCAGAGTTGATGGAAGGATGAATGGAGGTAAATGCAGAGCAATCCTAGAGGAATACCTATTAGTCCACCCAGTCTGGCTGAACTTAATGTATTCTGCAAGAAATGACAGGCTAAAATGTTGCCCTCTAGAGCTGCTAGAGACATAACACAAAGGACCTGCAGATGTAATGGCACTAAAAAGTGCTTCTACAGAGTAGTGACTTGAAGGCTGTCTCTAAATGTACCCCACAGTTTTATGGTTTCAATCTGTCAAAAGTATTTTGATTTTTAAACCATGTGCTACTTTGTCAGTCTATCACATATAACAGAAATAAAATGCACAGACGTTTGTGGTTGTAATGTTGCAAAATCTGAAAAGGTTTCTGGGTTATGAATACTTTACTGCATATGGACACAGTGCTGACGTTCAGCCAGATGCAATAATTGTTTCCTGTGTTGCATTGTTGTGAAACTATCAAGCAAGGCTTGAAGGTAACTTTAAGACAATTATAGAAATTAAATCTTAAATATGTTTGGATACAATATTTAACTTTGCTGTTACCTGAAATTAAACATCAGAGAATTAAAATACATATTTCCTGAATGGTGGATAATGGATTTTGGTGGATAATGGATTTTGAGATGTAAAACATATTCCGATTATAGCTTATATTGGCTGACCAGAACCCCATTACTGACATGAGTTGTGTTAGGATCTGTGTTGATTAACTCACAGTTATTACAGAGTGCTATACTGACTGTGCTGGTTCATGAGCATGCGTGTGGAGATGCGGCTCATGTAGAAGCGGTCCAGGAAGTACTGGACATTCTGGTTGGTGACGGGGTCCACGCCGAACGCCTCCTTGAACTCCAGCACACCCTGAGCCATGGTGGGCACCACGTTGTTGTGCCGGTTCCGGACGTTCACGAGAGTCTGTGTGAAGCTACGGGTTATAGCAAGGAGGCGTGAGTAAGTGGGGGAAGATGCTTAATTGGGTTCAGATCACATGTATTTTTTTTTTATATTTGGTACTAGCTAATTAATTTCTGATTAGAAAGGTTTCTTTATTTTTTTAAAGGTATCTGTGGCACTTTTGTACAAACGTTCACTATGATTCAATAGTACATATACAGGGGTTGGACAATGAAACTGAAACACCTGTCATTTTAGTGTGGGAGGTTTCATGGCTAAATTGGACCAGCCTGGTAGCCAGTCTTCATTGATTGCACATTGCACCAGTAAGAGCAGAGTGTGAAGGTTCAATTAGCAGGGTAATAGCACAGTTTTGTTCAAAATATTGAAATGCACACAACATTATGGGTGACATACCAGAGTTCAAAAGAGGACAAATTGTTGGTGCACGTCTTGCTGGCGCATCTGTGACCAAGACAGCAAGTCTTTGTGATGTATCAAGAGCCACGGTATCCAGGGTAATGTCAGCATACCACCAAGAAGGACGAACCACATCCAACAGGATTAACTGTGGACGCAAGAGGAAGCTGTCTGAAAGGGATGTTCGGGTGGCTAACCCGGATTGTATCCAAAAAACATAAAACCACGGCTGCCCAAATCACGGCAGAATAAATGTGCACCTCAACTCTCCTGTTTCCACCAGAACTGTACGTCGGGAGCTCCACAGGGTCAATATACACGGCCGGGCTGCTATAGCCAAACCTTTGGTCACTCATGCCAATGCCAAACGTCGGTTTCAATGGTGCAAGGAGCGCAAATCTTGGGCTGTGGACAATGTGAAACATGTATTGTTCTCTGATGAGCCCACCTTTACTGTTTTTCCCACATCCGGGAGAGTTACGGTGTGGAGAAGCCCCAAAGAAGCGTACCACCCAGACTGTTGCATGCCCAGAGTGAAGCATGGGGGGTGGATCAGTGATGGTTTGGGCTGCCATATCATGGCATTCCCTTGGCCCAATACTTGTGCTAGATGGGCGCGTCACTGCCAAGGACTACCGAACCATTCTTGAGGACCATGTGCATCCAATGGTTCAAACATTGTATCCTGAAGGCGGTGCCGTGTATCAGGATGACAGTGCACCAATACACACAGCAAGATTGGTGAAAGATTGGTTTGATGAACATGAAAGTGAAGTTGAACATCTCCCATGACCTGCACAGTCACCAGATCTAAATATTATTGAGCCGCTTTGGGGTGTTTTGGAGGAGCGAGTCAGGAAATGTTTTCCTCCACCAGTATCACATAGTGACCTGGCCACTATCCTGCAAGAAGAATGGCTTAAAATCCCTCTGACCACTGTGCAGGACTTGTCTATGTCATTCCCAAGACGAATTGACGCTGTATTGGCCGCAAAAGGAGGCCCTACACCATACTAATAAATTATTGTGGTCTAAAACCAGGTGTTTCAGTTTCATTGTCCAACCCCTGTATGTTCAGTCTGGGGGGTAAGTTTCTTACAGTTTATCTTTATCGTGATGATGTTTGCACACCCCAAAAACTGAAAGTATTGTTGGGATTGTTATTATTTATCTTTTTTTTTCCACTGTTGGAAAATAAAACATATCATTAATCATATCATTAGATGTGATTTCTGTGCGGTGGTCTTTGTTGGGTTCTTTTGTTTGTTTTGCTTTTTTTTAAGTGCAGTTTTTACGTTTGCATGGCTGTGACTGCACATCACTGAAGTCACAGCCATACAAACCATGGGCAAAAAATACAGCATCTTTTAAACTGGTCATAATAAATACCAGAACATATCACGATAAACTCTTAAGTCTGTATCACCGATCCCTACTTCAGTCTGTGCATTTGGAAACTGAATGGATGGATTGATGGAAGTAGCATAATCAAGATGGATGGATGAATGTAACATTCAAAGGCCCTGTTTTTCATCCATCCATCCATCCATCCGGCCAAACTAAAAGGCTTAAAATAAATCCCATCCTGGAGTTACTCTGTCCTATAGTTACAAACAGAAGAGCAAAATATGAACTCTAATATGTTGATGAAACTGCATCCAGAACCATTTAACAAGTTACAACCAAAAAGAAAATTCTGACAGTTTAAATATTTTACCATAGTAGTTAACGCTTCTAACTTATCTATTTTTAGGTTAAGACCTTATTTTTTTGAAGCCATTGTGGAGTCACTGTTAATATATAATATATGTTAGACGTTTGTAGGTAAATTCCCTGAGTGATGACTACAGAAAACCTAGACCATGATAACGAGCATGTAATGAAATGTCTGTTAAGGTTACTTACTTTTTTAGGACATCTTTATCATCCGGATCTCTTTCTAAAAAGTCAACCAGCTCCATCAAGCTCTGTGAATACCTGGCACACAGGTAAAGAAAGGGAAAACAACTGATGTTTTATGAACAGAATGACCTTCAAAATAGCTGAAGAATAGCTGATCTTATTTTAACCTTCGTACATTACACTTAACGGACATTGCCACTTCCTCTTTAATAATAGCTGCTTGTTATGTGTGGGACTTCTTGTCCAGGCTAGAGGATCAAGAGAACCTGAGTGCTGAGCTCACTCTCTCTTACACTCTGTTAGCGTAAAATAAAACTGGGTGAAAGGTCACTGGCTTTGTGACTGTGCTTTCTATGCACTGAGCGTGTCCCTCAAGTCATGTTAGCGTTGCAAAATATGTATTAATGTCCCACCATGCAAGCAGGCAGATGTGTCCGCCTCTCTGCTGATATAGACTATCCTCACAAGTTTAACAGGAAACATCATGCCGAAAAAAATAACTATACCGAGCATTCAAAAGTTTATATCTGTGACACTTATTCTGTTATGTAAACAGGAAAAACCGAGAGGTAGAGGAGAGCTGCCCCCAGCTAATGTTTCACAGCGTCAAGTACAAACCGAAAACATTGTATTTATTCCACAGTAGAAAATAATATATATGAAAACAACTCTTTATCAGTATTTAACAGGTGTATTTAACCTACTCCTTATATGTAATTAAACGTAAGATCATTAAGCATAATGATGGTAATAGGTTTTTTACTATAAAAAGACTAAATATAATGGAGATTTTCCTCGCGGTGTTATCATGAGAGGATTTTGGTACTGTTTGCCAACCCTCTTGACCTGAATGAGATTCATTCTGTTCTGCAACTCATAGTTTGAAAAGGAAAGTGCTACAATCACCCATCTGGATGAACACAGTAACGATATTTAAGGCCTCTAATGATTGGTGACATGTTTTCTATTTAACACAGCAAATCTGAAGGGAGTCCAGGTATCCTACCAGCTCGTCAGGAGCTTTACAGATGGAGTGCCGAGAAGCTTGTCAGGGAGGTAATCAATTTCTTTCATGATATTGGCCAGTCTGACAGGAAGCTCCTGTCGCAGGAACATAAAGGACGTCTTCTCACATGCATTGGCAGAGCCTGCGGTCACATGAGCATCAAACAAAATGACAGCAACGTTATGACCGCAGCAAAAACAAGTAAATGTTACAGGCAATTCTAAACGATCACACATACTTGTACAGCCATGTTTTTTTTTTAACCTGGAATAATCTGTACATATGAAATACTTGTAGCTGAACAATAAGGTAGTTATCTGTGCATGGCCCGTACTTTTGCTAAAGTGACGCTAGTGGCGTAATGTAAATGTACTGTATGTACATGATACATATAGCCCAACATCAACCACCAGCACTCACCGAAGTCAATAAACTGCTTCATGGATAACGGGGATGGAGAAAACTTGGAAAACCTCTCCACTTGTTTCGGTATTCCAGCCAACGAGCCGTTTTTCAACAAAAACTGGGCGAACCTCATTTTTTTCCAGTAGACCCTAAACCGCTAGCAGAGTATCGGGGACAAGCCGTCCTTTCTGAGTCCAGGACAATCCAGTTTAACGCTCGTTTTTTTCCCGCTAGCAGGGCAATACCTTCATACCATCCTTTACAGGCCTGCTTATTAGTTCCCCAAGAGTGTTTTCACTAGTAGTTTCTTCTCATATTAGCGCCCTCGGAATTCAACTTCTATTACTGAGCAGGGGGTATGTTGTTGTATGTTGTTGTCTGCAAGGGGAATGCGTAAGACTGACGTAGAAAGCAACCAATCAGCGCTTAGATTCGCTTCATCTTGGGCGGAGCTCAGTCCTCCTGGCTGGAACCGAACGGACTGAGCAGTAGAGTGACGGGCCTCTTTATGATAGCATCACCTACCGATCACTTATCAGAAATCCCTGCGTTTTATAGTTTTGAGCGGCTGCCACAATTACTGTAGCATCAAATGAATGTTTCTGGCTTTTCCACGAGTTGTTATTGAAGAACAGTCGGAAAAAAAAGCGTTGCTATTTCGCACGGTAAACAATAATTCAGCCCTAAGGTGGATCCGCATTGTTTGAAAACACACCTATAAGAGGATAACTTCTTATTTCAGACAGGCATCACTGTAAAGGCCTACACGATGATGCTACGTTGACATACGCACATAGTAGTTACCCACTACCCAGCATTCCACACGGGGGTTTTTCTCATGCAGCAGCCTGGGCTAAAATTAACATTTGTTTAACAAGTTAATGCATTACGCAAAACCCTCATGTCGGGGTACAATTGGGGGTATTTACCAAGATCACTCATCTGCAGGTACAACTACTTTCCTCACTGATATATTTCTTGTGAGATACAAACATTCTGTATTTATTAAACAGTTTTTATACATGAGGGCACTACAATTAGTTTATTAGTACCTAATAATAAAGTTTATTGATTTCAGTAAGTCAATTCAAAAAGTAAAACTCGCATGGATTAATTACATGCAGGGCTATGTATTTGTTTCTGTTAATATTTATGAATATGACATACAGCTAATGAAAACCCAGAATTCTGTTTTTCAGAAAATTTTAATATTATGTGAGAGCAATATCTAAGCATATTAATGGAAAGTTGAGTGGAAGGAAAAAAAGGTGGTGAAAAAAGGGTGGAAAATATTTACACAAAGAACAGAGATAACTGTAACTTTGAGAGGATTGTGATGCAAAGCCCATTCAAGAATTTGGGGGAGATGTCACAAGGCCAGGACTGGGGTCTACAACCACATCCTTTGCGTTAAGCTACACCTGTACGACGACAACGAGATGACAAATTTCTTTATAATATATTAACATTTATTTAGATGGATTTGTAAGATAAAAAAACAGGTCATAAAAACAAACAACTACAAAAACAGTAAAGCGCTAAATAGGGCTTAGCTTTGGAACAAAACATACAAAAATGTATATTTAAAAGAGCAGAGGTGACACTGATTGGAAGTTCTAGGAAAACCCATTTGCGGTAACGATAGTGAGGATACACCAGATATAGACATAGAAAATCTAAGCAGGGATCTTGAAATGCTGTACTAAATGCATAAAATTGAGTTAAATGGAAATTTACATTCAAATAATAACTAGTATAAAAGTTAAACAATCTAAACAACACAAACATAATAATCCAAGCACACAAATGACTTTAAAAATCAAAATGTCAGCTAAAAGCCTCGCCAAAAAGGTAAGTCATAAGATTGCTTTTCAAACCATCAATAGTGTCCACTACCCCAAGGCCTTAGGGAATGCTGCTCTGAATGGCTTTTGCAATAGAAACAGATATGTGCCATTAAAAGCACCTCATTTCCAAGTCTAAAGGCTAATACATACAGACAAAATAGAGACATTTGTTCTTCAGAGTGGCAAAGGCAAAGTTCCTTCTGGCCAGGACATTTCACACTCCACAAGAACTCTAGATCCTTCCCACTGGAGCATTTGTATATAGTAATGGTAATATATGACTGTAGTGATAATAACAGCTGTAGGACAACATGCAAGAAAAAAAGTTATTTCCATAATATATGTCAAAAACGAGACCTTGCAGCTTCGGGAGAAAGAATACAGTTCTCGCTTCTTGCGGAGTGTGTATAGGCCTTGATATAGGCCTTAAAACGTACAGCTCCATTAGCAATTAAAGCAAACAGTCACCATGGCAACAGCCGGCGTGACTTGCTTGAGCAGAAAATGTAACCTTTTTTCCTTAGCCAAGAAAGATAGAATCGCTTAGTATCTGCTAGCTTGTCCTCTGACGCATTTTGTGTCATATAAATAAACAAATAAATAAATAAAGGAGCTCTACAGGGGTTGGACAATGAAACTGAAACACCTGTCATTTTAGTGTGGGAGGTTTCATGGCTAAATCGGACCAGCCTGGTAGCCAGTCTTCATTGATTGCACATTGCACCAGTAAGAGCAGAGTGTGAAGGTTCAATTAGCAGGGTAAGAGCACAGTTTTGCTCAAAATATTGAAATGCACACAACATTATGGGTGACATACCAGAGTTCAAAAGAGGACAAATTGTTGGTGCACATCTTGCTGGCGCATCTGTGACCAAGACAGCAAGTCTTTGTGATGTATCAAGAGCCACGGTATCCAGGGTAATGTCAGCATACCACCAAGAAGGACGAACCACATCCAACAGGATTAACTGTGGACGCAAGAGGAAGCTGTCTGAAAGGGATGTTCGGGTGCTAACGCGGATTGTATCCAAAAAACATAAAACCACGGCTGACCAAATCACGGCAGAATTAAATGTGCACCTCAACTCTCCTGTTTCCACCAGAACTGTCCGTCAGGAGCTCCACAGGGTCAATATACACGGCCGGGCTGCTATAGCCAAACCTTTGGTCACACATGCCAATGCCAAACGTCGGTTTTCATGGTGCAAGGAGCGCAAATCTTGGGCTGTGGACAATGTGAAACATGTATTGTTCTCGGATGAGTCCACCTTTACTGTTTTCCCCACATCCGGGAGAGTTACGGTGTGGAGAAGCCCCAAAGAAGCGTACCACCCAGACTGTTGCACGCCCAGAGTGAAGCATGGGGGTGGATCAGTGATGGTTTGGGCTGCCATATCATGGCATTCCCTTGGCCCAATACTTGTGCTAGATGGGCACGTCACTGCCAAGGACTACCGAACCATTCTTGAGGACCATGTGCATCCAATGGTTCAAACATTGTATCCTGAAGGCGGTGCCGTGTATCAGGATGACAATGCACCAATACACACAGCAAGACTGGTGAAAGATTGGTTTGATGAACATGAAAGTGAAGTTGAACATCTCCCATGACCTGCACAGTCACCAGATCTAAATATTATTGAGCCACTTTGGGGTGTTTTGGAGGAGCGAGTCAGGAAATGTTTTCCTCCACCAGTATCACATAGTGACCTGGCCACTATCCTGCAAGAAGAATGGCTTAAAATCCCTCTGACCACTGTGCAGGACTTGTATATGTCATTCCCAAGACGAATTGACGCTGTATTGGCCACAAAATGAGGCCCTACACCATACTAATAAATTATTGTGGTCTAAAACCAGGTGTTTCAGTTTCATTGTCCAACCCCTGTACATCCTCCCAGTGTTGTAATGGTTCTTCTTTAGACGGCCTCAAGATGGCGGCGTTGCTAATGACAGCGCGTCCCCTGGAGGAGGAGGAGAAGGAGGAGGAAGTGGGATTTCCTCTCCTCTTCAACATCATTCCCTCTTCGCGCTTTCCACAGGATGTATCGGCGTGCTGTGCACCTGCTCCCAGCCTCCCATTACTAGACTCCACGGCTGCATTAACCCGTTTTAACTAACTAACTAACCAAGACCTAAACGAACCGTCCTCTGGTACCAGAAAGGCCTTGATACAGAGAGGCTGGAAACAACGTTACAGAGGATGCGTTATTTATTTATTTTTATCGAGATTCAGCAGTGAGACAGCATCTTTGCCGGTGACACATCGTTAGCCCTACAAGTGGAGAAGGTATGACACCATAACATGGCCATTTACGCGACGGTTGTCCTCATATTTTGAAGCAATTTGTTTATGAAATTCAGTGTTGGATGTTTTTGTGTATCGACATCACTATAAACGCTCTCACATTTACAGGCGATATGTATTTATATGCGAATGCACTCATTTCTAGCTAACATGGGTTATTGACAAAGCACACAAAGGGTCTCATATCCTTTCATATTGTCCCAGTGTATTTGCGCAAGTCATGGTTTCTGTTATAAAAGCATGGGATAACAAATATAATTACATTTATACCAGTCTTCCTTAATAAAGATCCAATAATATTGAGTTAATATTGTTTTTTTTTTTGATTGAGCTCCCTATTGACCTTTGTGTCCCATGTTTTGGGCAGTTTTTGACATTATGATAATAAACTGTGGTTGCACATAATGGAGCTTTATGGACTAAGCTCTGTTTAAATATATTTAGCACAAGATGTTTTTTGTTATTGTTTGAAATAATTTTAATCAATGCAAACTCTCAGTTTTTGTTGTTTTTTTTTTGCAAGGAAATGTGTCTGACACACCCAATTGATTCTGTGAACAGATCTTTCTTGAGACTTGCAGGCTGTCGGGTGTCATTTGTTAGGGAGCGACATATAAAACAATTGTATATTGTTTCAGTGCCATCTGTGGTTTATTTATCTTCTATTCAAGGCCCTCCAGGACACCATGTCGGACAAAAGTGACCTAAAGGCAGAGCTTGAGCGTAAGAAGCAGCGCCTCGCCCAGATCAGGGAGGAGAAGAAAAGAAAGGAGGAGGAGAGGAAGAAGAAAGAGGTAAAAGAAAAAGTGCACAAATTTATGTCAGGTTTTAACAAAGCATTGAAGCGTTGAAAAAAAAAACACATTTTAATTTGTTCTTGAAATCATTTATGTTGTAAATATTTTGACAAAACCTCTGAGTTTGGCCCATATGTGTCCCCCTGGGTTTCTGGAGAAGTCAGACAGCCAACAGAAAACAGAGGTGACCCCTGAAGATTCAGACTTGGACCGCAAGCGCAGAGAGACTGAGGCCCTGCTCCAGAGCATTGGTATCTCCCCAGAACCTCCGCTAGGTACATCAAAACCTGTTTTACAAACAAAATAAACAAGTTACCTTTTAAATGACTTATATCAGCTCCTATTATTTGATTTAACTGCTAATGATAAATTAAATAAAACATGTCCATGCTTCTACATTGTTGCTCATCACATTTCTCCTTTTTCCATTTCCACTGATAAAAAGAAGGCTTTGAATTTTGCTAGAAGTGTCTTTCTGCTCCTTAAAGAGTACTGCTCTCTAGTGGTCCAAGTTAGTCATAACACCCACTCTTAAGTGGGTCGTTATTTTTTTTTTTGTTGGTCTACTTATAAGACGTGTAAAACAGCAGAATACAGATTGATGAGAAACAAAGCAGAAATTCCCCACCTCATCTGAGATATCCATTCGTATCCTCCACATATTTGAGTATTTATTTATTTTTATTTGTCTATCATTGGCTATATGTTGTTGCTTGTACAAAACCATGTACTTTTGCCTCTTTAGCTTTAAAAATAAGATGCTTTTTAATATATATATATATATATTTTTTTAGTCCCGACACCTGTGTCCCCCTCTAAATCAGTGAGCACGCCCAGTGAGACGGGGAGCCAGGACTCAGCCGAGGGAGGGGCAGTGGGCAGGTAGGCCGACATCAAACACATCTCACCCAACGCTCAGATGTCCTTCCTTCTGTCTTTAGTGAATTTAAAGATGAATACAGAATTTTATGTTTGTTGGCTTGATATTTAGATTAATGATTAATTTGTTATTAACTTGTGAAATATTTGTGATGCTTTTGGAAGGAAATGCTGATCATTTCAAGACGTTTTTGTTGATTAAAGCTACATCCTTTACAGAACTTTTCTGTTTTTTTTCCTCTTGGCACAACAGGTTTAGGTAAGGAGGCTTCCACCAATGGTGAGGTTGCGTCATTAGGTTTAAATGCGTTATTAGTATCATTTTCATTGTACTTTCATTGTGTTTTGATGACCACTCTCCAGCATTTGGTTCACATACTGTAGGTAATTCTGAGTGTGTTTTTGACATAGTGCCTTGCAAAAGTATTCATTACCCAGTGAGTATTTTCCCCAGTTTTGTTGCGTAACAGTCATAAACCGTAATTTGTTTTACTGGGACTATATGTGACTATATATGCTACAGATTCTCATTTGGATATAGGTCGGGAATCTGACCAGGCTGTTCTTACATATGAATATTCTCAGATGTAAACTCATCCATCGTAGCTCTTGTTGAATTTCTTGTGATCGTTGCCCTGCCTCAAGGTGAGCTTCCAGGTTAGCCTCATTCTTGACTGATTTTCTTCCAGAATTTGCCCCATGTTTTTAGGGGTCCAAAAGAATCCCCACGTCATGATTCTGCAAACTCAATGTTTCACTGTGGAGTTTATGTGTTTAGGGTGGTTAGTGGTGTTCGTTATCTTCCACACAAAGCATTCTGCATATAGGCCAAAAAGTGGCATTTTTGCCTCATCTGATCACCTTTCTCCAAACATGGCTTTTGGAAAACTATAAATGGTTCCGTCTTTCTTTTAACAATGGCTTTCTTCTTGGTATTCCTCTATGAAGGCCAGATTTGGGAACTGCTTGAATAATAGATGTCCTTTCTGTGTAACTCCTCACAGGCCTCCTGACTGCTTCTCTGATTATTGCTCTCCTCGGCCTGTCAGATTAGGTGCAATGTCCTGTCTTTGTAGGTTTTGTAGGAGTTGTGCTATACTCTTTCCTTTTACTGATGATTAATTGCTCTGTGAAATGTTCAAAGGCTGAGATAATACTGCTTTAGCCTTCTTCCCAACCTTCTCTCTGACCTGTCAGTTGTGTTTCTTGGTCTTCATGATGCCGTCTATTCACTTATGTTTCCTAACAAACCTTTGAGGCCTTCAAAGTTCAGCTATATTTATATTTTGATTATTAATTTTAGGGTGTCACATTAAAGTGACTTAATATATATCTGCATGTCACACTTTTTAGACTGTTTTTGGTAGAAAACTTTGAAAACCATGTGTCATTTTTCATAATTATGTGCTATTTTGTGTTGTGTTAGACTATCAGAGTGCTGCGCACTATTAAATCACTTCCAACAGTCTCTGACTTTTAACATCTGTGTCAGTTTTGAGCAGCTTCGTTGGGATATAAACCATGAACTTCTGACACTTGAAAAATAACAGACAACGAATTTTGCACAGTTCTTTGTGAGATTAACACTACACACACACACACACACACACACACACACACACACACACACACACACACACAAATTAGCGATATATTGTGCAGCCCATGTCCATTACACAACATTTCTATAACAGCGCCCTTCTAGGTCTTAACTTGACCAAATATGAATGTGTGCAGGAGGTATAAATGCGTTTGTAAGGCACTGTGTCTGTTTGTGAAAATAATATGTTAGTGAACCTTTAGAAAGTAATCTTTGGATTCATTGTGCCGCACTGGGCTTGAGCTTTGTTTGTTAAAGGCAAAGAATACGATTTTTTTGTCCCCCGTTTTGCTCCTGCCCTGAAGGCTGCACACAGTTAGCTATGTTTCATATGTGCTCCAGCCGCTGCAGCATGTTACATATGGTAACCCATTCACTGCTTCGTAGAGAAGTGGTGCACCCGTTAACCCTCACGTCAGAGCAGAGTATTCTGGTGAATTCGCCTAAGAAGAGTGTGGTCATCAAGAGCTTCCCATTTGCCTTTTATTGGCAGCCAGCTGTGAGCTAAATGTGTGAGTGGCGCCTTCGAGATCATTAGTGATTGGTTGCTTGGTTTGGCCAGGGGTGGAATTGGGGCTGAAGAATCAGTGAAAGTTAGCTTAAGTTTCTAGCGAAAAGGAATGTTTTTTGGTCGATTATTCATTTGATTTTAGCTTTTATCCCCCAAATCCACCTTGGATGATGGCATCCCAATTTGAGCTTCTCCATTTGTGGTTGTGTATGTGTGTGTGTCCTTCATAGGTCAGGTTTCTCTAAAAACAAGCCCCAAGCACAGAGCTCAAGGTAAGCATTTTCACGTCAAACCCAGGAAACCCCTTCCTTGCTTAAAGTGTCATCCGTGCTACATCAAAACAGCCAGCCTGTCAAGCTGAAGAAATCGCTTGGCACTCCGTTTCAGCGCTGTGTGACACATGCTGAATGCTGTTTGCTGTTCTGAAATGTATCATCAAGAGGTCTAGTGTTATCCTTTTACAGCTGGTATGTTTCAGTTGGGAAACGCTTTGATTTTCCCATAAGTGACTGATTTCTACCTGCCAAAACAGCAGAGGAATGCAGCCAGTGAGCTCAGCACTTTTCCTCGCTGTTTGTCGAATTCATTGATTGTGCAAGGCAGTTACAAATGCCTAGTTTAGCTCTTAAATATTTGCCCATATTGGCCATACTTGGTCTATTACACGCAGCGCTTCGCAAACTCCTTCATAACCCGTTTACTTTTTCACATTTTTAAATTGCAGCCACAAACTGTTATTGATTTTATTGTGATTTTGTGTGATAGACAAACACGAAGATAAATACAAAGCTATTTTGCCACATGCCATATGCTATTTGCGGGGAAGAAAGTAACAGTGCAATTCTCTGAACACACTATCGCTATGGTGAAACATGGTAGTGGCAGCATCATGCTGTGGGGATGCTTGACTTATTAGCAGGGACAGGGAAGATGGATTCAACCAAATACAGGGCAATCATTGAAGAAAACCAGCTACAGGCTGCAAAATATTTAGCATTAAAGCATATTCATGTGTTGGAATGGCCCATTCAAACTCCAGACCTAAATCCAATTGGGAATATTTGGTAAGACTTGAATGATCCTAAACACGGATCTTATCAGACTGAGTTTGAGCCTTTTCTGCAAAGAACAATGAGCAAAAGCTGGTAGAGATCCACCCTATAAGACCTGGAGCTGTAAATGTAGCGACAGGTGGTTCTACAAAGCACTGAGGCGGAGGGACTGAATACAAACACACAACTTTTTCACAAAAAGGGGTGAAAGCCTGTATTCTCTTTACCACTTAACAATTATACACTGCTTTGTGTTGGTCTGTCACATACAATCCTAACATAATATTTTGTGGTTGTAACATGATAAAATGGGAAAACGTTTAAAGGGTATGGGATCTTCTGCAAGGTGCTGTGTAGTTTTGCTTTTGAAAATATTTTTATTACCTGTTTTAAAAGAAACAAATCAAAAACAGTGCAGTAACAGGAGAGAAAGGTGAGAGCTCTCAGTAATGTGTGTGTGTTCTCATAATTGGAACAAAAAAAGTGGACATGAACATTTTCTAAACATTCCTTCTTTACGGCTTCATTTTAGGAGTCGCTAACAGTAAATATTGTTTATTTTCTGTCTAGATGAATAAACGGTTCGATAAAATACAAGAATGTCCATCTTTTTAAACCACAGAAAACCTTTATTACATAAGAGCAGAGACCTTTAATCAAATGTATGTTGATGCATAATGAAAGACAGCATAATGTCTCAGTACTGGAGACATTATACTCCTATATGCAGTGTGTGTGTATGTGTGTTCGTATACGTGGTGTAAATGTTTGTAGGTCTTTCAGAAATGTGAAATGGGGTTTGTAACCTTTCATGTCCTCTCTTGCTCCCTCTGTTGGTGACATTAGGACACTGCAATGGGACACAGACCCCTCTGTGCTGCAGCTGCAGGCTGATTCTGAGCTGGGGTACATTTTTCTCCTCTCACTCGTTTAAAAAAAAAAAGGCTTTGAAATCACTTTTGCCCTACTTAGAAGACAGTTTTTTGATTTGTTTACAACACAATTACAGTAATGAAAATGCCTTTGCTCTCATGCAGGCGCAGGATGCACAGGCTTGGCGCCTCTAAGATCACACAGGTAGACTTCCTTCCCAAAGAGGTGGTCTCTTACAGCAAGGAGACACAAACACCAGTCAATGCCCACCTTTCTGAAGGTATTTATTTATATATGTGTCTAAATATCAATTCTGTATTCAATATTGTTCAAAAACTAGAACATCTGAATGGTTACTAAGAAACTAAATTGGTGTTCAGAAACGAAACTTTCTGCTTTTGACTTCTGCTTCAGTGGAAACTGGCAGTCAGATACATCTCACCTAGGTGTTTTTTAATGTATGATGTCTACATAATACACTGCTCAAAAAAGTAAAGGGAACACCTAAACAACCCAATATAACTCCAAGTAAATCTAACTTCTGTGAAATCAAACTGTCCACTTAGGAAGCAACACTGATTGACAATCAATTTCACTGCTGTTGTGCAAATGGAATAGACAACAGGGGAGAAATCTTTGGCGATTAGCAAGACACACTCAATAAAGGAGTGGTTCTGCAGGTGGGGACCACAGACCACTTCTCAGTACCTATGCTTTCTGGCTGATGTTTTGGTCACTTTTGAATGTTGGTGGTGCTTTCACACTCGTGGTAGCATGAGACGGACTCTACAACCCACACAAGTGGCTCAGGTAGTGCAGCTCATCCAGGATGGCACATCAATGCAAGCTGTGGCAAGAAGGTTTGCTGTGTCTGTCAGCGTAGTGTCCAGAGCCTGGAGGCGCTACCAGGAGACAGGCCAGTACACCAGGAGACGTGGAGGAGGCCGTAGGAGGGCAACAACCCAGCAGCAGGACCGCTACCTCCGCCTTTGTGAAAGGAGGAACAGGAGGAGCACTGCCAGAGCCCTGCAAAATGACCTCCAGCAGGCCACAAATGTGCATGTGTCTGCACATACGGTTACAAACCGACTCCGTGAGGATGGTATGAGGGCCCGACGTCCACAAATGGGGGTGGTGCTCACAGCCCAACACCGTGCAGGACTGCTTGGCATTTGCCAGAGAACACCAGGATTGGCAATTTCTCCACTGGCGCCCTGTGCTCTTCACAGATGAAAGCAGGTTCACACTGAGCACATGTGACAGACGTGACAGAGTCTGGAGACACCGTGGAGAGCGATCTGCTGCCTGCAACATCCTTCAGCATGACCGCTTTGGCAGTGGGTCAGTAATGGTGTGGGGTGGCATTTCTTTGGAGGGCCTCATGGCCCTTCATGTGCTCACCAGAGGTAGCCTGACTGCCATTAGGTACCGAGATGAGACCTGAATCCGATTGAGCACATCTAGGACATCATGTCTCGCTCTATCCACCAACATCACGTTGCACCACAGACTGTCCAGGAGTTGGTGGATGCTTTAGTCCAGGTCTGGGAGGAGATCCCTCAGGAGACCATCCGCCGTCTCATCAGGAGCATGACCAGGCGTTGTAGGGAGGTCATACAGGCACGTGGAGGCCACACACAATACTGAGCCTCATTTTGACTTGTTTTAAGGACATTACATCAAAGTTGGATCAGCCTGTAGTGTGTTTTTCCACTTTAATTTTGTGTGTGACTCCAAATCCAGGCCTCCATTGGTTTATAAATTTGATTTCCATCGATGATTTTTGTGTGATTTTCTTGTCAGCACATTTAACTTTGTATAGAACAAAGTAGTCAATGAGAATATTTCATTCATTCAGATCTAGGATGTGTTATTTGAGTGTTCCCTTTTTTGAGCAGTGTACATTTACCTAAAGATTATGATCTATAAATGTAACTTAAAGTATATGTCAGAACATCAAGTATTTCAGAATACACTAATTATACGTATTAAACAGAAATTAGCTGCAAAGGCCATTGTGATTTTATTGGAACTGATGTCAGTAAAAACCTTTTTTTCTGTTTTGTGTGCATGCTCTGTGTCTGCAGAAAACATAAGACCACATCCATGCATCCGTGTGAAACTGTGCATATTTGGGTCTCTGCAAGTGGGCGTTCGCATGTGTGCTGAGCTGCGGCTACTAAACACATCCATATGGCCAAATCCGAGCTTTATTCCAACATTGGAACAGGAAGAACATCAGTGGTTTAAGGCGTAAATGTTGAAGCATTTTTCTTTTGGACTTTACTGGATATTTGGGTCGAGGACGGCTGGAGTTGTTCCATGAAATGAAACGTTTTGTTTGTTTGCCAATGGCTAATGCAGATATAATGTTTAGAAATGTTCTCTTAACGCGCTGGAATGCCAAATCTGCACAGACACACACGCACAAACACACACACAGACACTCTGCCTATCGTTTTCTCTGTCTCCCCTCCTCTTGCTGCCAAGACAGCTGGCAGCCATGTGACTGTAAAGGGGTTGTACTTCCTGCTTCCTGTCATTATAATAGATGGTCTGCTGTTGATTCCTCTGCGCCCCCCACCCCTACCGCCCTAACCGGCAACCACCGAGCACATACACACGTCTGTCCTGATCTGAATCCTAATGGCCTGCTGCAGCTCCCCTCATTTCCTCGGCAGCCCCAGGAATAGATCACGTATTCAACAAGTGCACACGCACCGACTCATGCTTACACGTGTTCACATAGATCCACAACAGCGTCACAATCTTTTGCTCTTGGTCATGTTTGCTTACACATATGAGAACTAGGCAAACTAATATACTTGACAGTTACATCAAGACTAACAAGATGCTTTATCTGGGTCAGGTAGTCAGTGTTAACATAGAAACAAACACGCTCTGTGACTGGTTAACGCCTACAGCAATGCTTTGTGTCTGGTTATTTAGATTCATTTGTCATCACCTCCTGTGAGGTTCAGGAGGTCTGAGCGTGTCTGTGTGCATGCAAGGCTGCATGCATTAGAACATCTGGGAACCAGAGCAGAGTTGTGGTGGTCACCTCCCTTCTGGGAGGTGACCCTGGTCTCAGAAGCCCCTTTCTTTGCAGACTACCACAAAGCTTGTGTGTCTGGAGTAAAGAATAAAAAAAGAGGGAGACGGTAGCACCTGCTTGCCTCTCTGGCTGTGTGTTTGTTCAGGTCTGAACCCAGCTTACAAAGCACATCTTAGTTTAAGGTTGCGGATGCCTTTTTTTGGTGGTTGAATTTCTTATGTTAGTTTCAATTTTCATTTGGCTAAATATAAAAAATGTGAATTAAGGTTTTTATGCTCGACCGGTTCTGATCAGTGATTAAAAACGTGACATATTTCTGATCAGTAAACGCATCACAACAATGCTATAGAGCGGTGAAGGTGTTAGTGGCATTTTCAGCCTCAGTGAGGTGTTCAAGACAGGTGTGTGAAGCTTCAAGATCAGTGGTGTCCAAATGTTTTGTTTTGCGGTCGTGGACCAAAATCATCAATTTAGTTAGGCCACAAACATTTTTTTTTTTCGGTATTATCGGTATGCCCAAGTTCGCTTTTGAGTAAAAGTCGCTAGATGTTTGTCCACCTATTCAATGTAAAGTTAAAACTGACGCAAAAAAAAAAAAAAAAAGAACATGGTTGAAGAAGGAGGCATGCTTCGTGTGTGTTACGTAACATAGGTTTTAATTTATTAGTGAAAATCATCATCAGCTTCCTGTGCTTGCAAGGCAAACCTTCTTGCTGCATGGCAACAGGCCGGCCAACTGTGCCAGCAAGCAACGCCCAGACGCTGAACATGTTACAGCAAAGTGGATCCATTTTTGCTCTGGAAGAGTCCAGTTCTGTAGGTCACAGAACATGCTGGACAAGAAAGTGTCAGTGTTTTGGAAATCTTACAGGTAAGGCAAGGGGCTGGAAATTCACACAGAGAATGCTATTAGTAAGAGCAAACACACTAATCATACTAATCATTAGCAGAAGGTGCTGAAGACAGTTGAAAAAAGTTTGTACCCATGCTGTCTTTGGTTTGAAATAGTTGTGATATTTTGGGTAACTGCGGAGCTGTGTAACATCAACTGCTCTCTCTCACACACAGGATGTGACCTCGCCTGGACCTAATATAGATAATTAATATTTGGTCACAGAAAGGCTCCTGCTGTTACTGCTGTACATTTGAAAGACATAAAAGGGGTAGGAAAAAAACAAAACAGGAAGAAATTCCCTTTTAGAGTTATAAAATATAGAGTTCCATAAAAAATATATGATTTGAAAATTAGTGGTTTAAATAAAAATAGTGGATTCAAATAGAAATTAATATTGATATCTGATTAAGTGATCAATTATTGAATAAATCTCTTCGTTTTTTATTTTGTTGCATTTAATGGCACTCTAATTTATATTTCTAGCTATGTTTTGGCCCAGTAATTATTTTATTGAGTCATTTATTTATTTCTGTATCTATTGGTCCTCCACAGTTAATGTCCCTTTATTGTTACAATAAATGAATGAATGATTTAACAATGTAAAACATAACAGTAAATTTTCTGTCAATCATTAGGTTGGACACATGTAATATATTTTCAAACGATTATGTTGAAAAAAACAGACTAGCTTGGGATAAGGTGTTTTTTACATTTTCAGCTGCACAAAAACTAATTCTGTATAAATCCCTTTTTCCTACAATGTTGACAATCTTATTCTAGATGTAATGAGACAGCTCTGGAACTCTGGCCTGGTTTGGGGTCTATTTTGAGTTCATTTTTTTCTTATCTCTAGTTCTACTTTTCGTTTTTGTCGTGTTCTTTCGTCAAACAAATTGAGATAAAGTTTTGGACATTTTATGATAAGAAAAAAACAGCCTTGTCTCAGCTTGGACTTTTGAACTCTGACCCTCCAGAATGAAAAGGGTCAATCCCCAAAAGAATTATAATTTTATTCTTAGATGTTACCACAGTTTAAACTAACAAAGAAAATGAGTGAAAGGTTTTTTTCTTCTTGAAAAATTTAAACCCCTTTTTCTCTCAATTTTGCCCTCAATTTCCCCCGGGGGCTGGGTTTCTTGGTTTGTGTGGGTTTTTTAAAGGGGCGGGGAGGGAAAACCCGGAAAGAGGGGAAAAGGTTTTATTTTAAACTGGCCCTTTTTTTTTTTCTGTTTTCTTAAAAAAGTTCTTTGTGTTTTAAAGCTCCTATACAATTTGAAAGATCGACTCAAAAGCTAAAACAATTTTAAAAAAAAGGTTTTATATTTTGCCGGGCAGCTGTCGGTTAAATTTTGAGGGTTGGGGTTTAAATTCCTTTTTTTCCTTTTTGGGGTGTCCCTTTGTTTTTGTAACCAGTTTTTTTTTTGGGGGCCTGCCCAAACAGATTTAATCCAGTCACGGTTGGCTCCCACTATTTATTTACTTCATGAATGGACATGATTGTTGTGAGACATGGATAACTTTTGGATGAGTGAAAAATGGAGAAAAAAATTAAAAACCCCGTGTTGTATCGGGATTTCCCCAAACAAGGTCAATCCCAAGTTTTCCGGGGGGGGGCATTTTGTATAGTTTGTTCAAACTATGTTGACCTCGTTCTTACGAAAAACCAAAAAAAAGAAAAAAGAAACAACTTAATATATGCTTTGGTCTCTCAGCTTTTTTGTGTCCAGCAATAAGAAAACGTAACAATTTTTAAGCTTTAGAAGCTGATGGTCCCTCCTGGCCACTTCTTGAAATGCTAGAACATATAGATAAAATCAGGTTATTGTCTGAAAATGTTATCATATACTGTTCACTTAACAATAAAGTTTGAATCATTGTTGTAGATTTTAGTTTGTTTCTCCTGATTGGAAACCATGATGTTTGTGTACCATTATATAGAGGCTGCACAATATATTGCCATCATGATATAAGTGTGTACCATATTCATATGGCAAAGGACTGTTTGGTGTGCAAGAATTGTTGGCTAATATATTCCAGGTGTTATGAACTTGCATTTTACATGATAATGTAATGTTTAGCCATTTGGACAGAGTCCCACAGCAGCAGATTCTCACACTGGACACAAGTGAGATTACCCAAAATGCTAAAAGTCACAGAATGATAGAGGCACAAATGAGAAAGAGAGAAAAGAATACAAATAGGCATATATTGCATCTGATATCGTCATCGCCAGATTTTTTAATATTGTGCAGCCCTATCATATACACATATAACAGCCTTATATAGACTTGTAAGATTAGTGTGTTTCCCCCTGTTTTGTAGAGTACTTGTGTTGTTGAATGAAGCGTGTAATTTTCAGTGTTCTACTGCAGCAGTCAGTTTTGCTATGTTTTTACCATATCTTTTTTTATTTATATTTTTTTACATAAATATTGGTCTGTGGTGAACGTTTAGGGCCAAAGACACAGGGAACGACTGCTTCCAAGTAGTCAGTTATTAGCTGAGTTAAGATGAAGCTGCTCTGACCATTCTGCAACCTCAGCTGAGTGAATTTTCATCTTTGCTGACAGAGTGTCTGCATAGTGTAAAAAAAACCGAAGTAAGATTATTGAGGGGTTATTGCTGCCACATTTGCAACATTATTTCTTGATGTTTCCAAAACAAGCTGTTGCAGCCTGGTTTAGCTGCAAATCAGTTAGTGTATGCTGCATTCATGTGGATTAGAAGGCAATGCTGGTGCATTTTTCACTGAAAGTTGCATGTCTTCCTAGACCATTTAAATGCAAGTCGGATATGCATTAGTCTTAAACAGGTTAAGAGTGAAAAGGAATTTACTATGACTGCAGCAGAGCTTCTCCGGCGCTTAACAAAACTTTGAAATTAACCTGACTGGGTTAGGGTTGGGTATCAAGCTAACCTTAAACCTTTAAAGAAAGTTAGAGTAAAAAAAACTCTTCCCCACTGGTCCCAATCTGATAATAGCGACCAGTTTGTGTGCATTTATCAGATGTGAGTAAAATAATGACGTGTCCAGGGAGTTGAAGGTTTTTTTATGTGAGTTTACACACAAGTTTGCATGGAAGTAGTGTTAATTTGACTCAGTGGAGATCTTAAAAGATGCCTAAAAGCTCCTAGAAAAATAAGGTAGTGAAAATGAAAGAAAATGATGAAAATGCTCAAAAGACTGGAAGAGACAGAGAACTGGAAGTAAGAAAATAATACAGGACCTGTGGTAGAGACTAAAGTGAAAAAGTATCTCTGATACTACAGCAGTAATTGTTAGCAGTGAACCAGAAAGGGGGCCCTTACTTAAAACTCTTTGTGTACATGTGTATAATTAGATAATGCAATGTCGGAAAACCCCTTCTTGGGGTTAAAAGTTGAAGAGTTCAACAGTGTATGTAATGCTGCGCATCTGTTCTTAAAAGTGTGTTTCTGCGACTTTTCTTAGCTTCAGCGTGCAATATTTTCTGGGCCATTGGTTTTTCAGGCTCCGTACAGCTCAAGTGTAACATTAGTCAGAACTTCACCCCTTAAATATGTTTCCTACCAAAGGGGGCTTTCTTCCTAAGTTTAGTGGGGCATGCATTTTAAAAAGCAAACATCATATCCTGGCACTTGACTGAAAAGAAACACTTAACGTTCATCCAGATAGTCACAGACTAATACGTAAGCATTCAAACAGATGTAAACACTTAAGCCTTGCTAAAGCAGACTGGAATAAATAAGCATAAACAACTCAACAAAAATGAACACATATAAAGACTGATATATTGGCCGCTCACATGTTTTACATTTTCTCTTAATAGGGCAGTTATAAAACTCTAACTGAAGTTATTATAAGATCTTGATCACTGGCTGTACTGCTGTCAAAATAGAGTCAAGTATATTAATATTGTTAAATAGGCTCTGAACTTTAGATGGGTTATCAACAACTTTAAACATTTGTCCCTTGTGGTCAATTTCAATAGGATTTTAAATAGACTATGTCTGGTAGTCGTTAATGGAGGGGTTGAATAGTTTATGGGTTTTTATAACGTTAATTTTTGGAAGTTCTTTCATTACAAATTTGAAATTGCCTGATGTAAAACACAACTGTGGAACCAAGTTCAATTCTGCCTTAAGGAGGAGTCAGATTTAATGCAGGAACTACAGGGACTGTGAATAACAAGTGAAATATAGCACAAAATGAATGATATTGACTGATTTTCTTTTTCAAAATGCTACATGTAATAAGAACAAAACCACAATGTTCCAGGCAGGAACAACCTATCAGCTGCAGGATAGAACGGTCTAATACCCATTCTGCAGCTTGTAACCTACCTGTGAGTAAGTCTGTATACAAATGTTTTAATTACTGATGTATCAATCAATGGACCAGTGTTTAGAATTGGCTCTTTTTCTTCGTTTGACAGAATAGTTATCAGCAGGTCAAATATAGAAAACAATATATTTTGTTTTTAAATGCATCAAAGGTAAATAGCTCCCTTATTCTCCTGGCTCTAAGCTCAAATGGCATGTTATTTGATGTGCTTTGAGTTTAGTAAAAATACGTCCAAACTGCTGACCAGACTTTGCTTAAAACCAGAAGACATCACGTTACTTCTAGTTCTCTTGATATGAAACAAAATGCTACAGCGTTTCTTAGGTTTAGTTTGGCTTGTTTTTTGTTAATTATTTTGGTGGATATAGGTGACACTTTTAAGCCAAGTTCCAAATTCAGTAGGATCAAATCTGAAAACATATAATTAAACGCTCTATCTGATTATGTACTCTTCGGATTTTTAAAATGTTTTTTACATTAGATATGTATCATTTGTGAGTTGCAAAATGCAGAAATCTGTGGCATAGATAACGTAATATTTGTACCAGAGTTCTGAAGGCAGTCATTGTCCTCATCAGGGTTCAGCCTGAGCATCCATCATGATTTGTGGATCGTCAGAGTCAGCTTGAATGTTCCCTCTTTCTGATCTTTGTTGTTATAATCTCCATTCGACTTAGTATTTCTCCGCAAAAATCCTGTTCAGACTGGAGGAATTATTTTCAGAATCCAAATTGAAATCTGTGCAAAGTCACTCTCAAAGTCACTCTTTAATGCTTTCTTAACATTTTTAGGAATTTTGCGAAATCCTGGAGTGATAATTCATGTTTTGGTCCTTCTGTATTAATTGTACAGTTGTTAAAAAGAAAATGCCCGTCTGGGAGAGCATATGTTTTCATGCATTGATGAGGTTAATCTGGTAAGCACAATGTTTACAATCAATGTTTGCTTCATTTAAATGTTAAATAAATCAAAGTTTACAGAAATCAATCTGAATGTATAAAAGGGCTTAGACAGATAATCAGAATTCGCCAAAAATCCAAATCAACAGTTCAGACCTGAAAGAAAACTGAAGAAAAATTTGTATCGTCTGATCAGTGCATTTTTCTATTTTTGCCTACTTTTGCACAATATTTCATTTACACTCTAATATATGACATAAGAGTAGTAAAAATGAATTTTCTACAAACCATATAAACTAATATTCATTCAAATACAAACACATTTTATTTAACTTGCTGAAACTGACGCTACCAACTGGTTTTTGGGCAGTCGTTACAGTCCATTACAGAGGAATATGGTTTATAGGAGTGTGTATTCCACATAGTTGGCCACATGCTTGTCTGTGTGTGTGTTTTGTTCTGTACCCATGTGTGCCCTGCCGCATATGGAAGTACTTGTCTCATACCTCTTGATGTTGTCCCAGTCGGACAACAGACTGAACAGACCAGAAGGTGTGTGGGTATGTCTGAAGTGATAACGCATCCAGGAAAAAAAGCAGCAATTAGCTTGAAAATCAAAAGCCGAACAAGATGTTTTCTTACACGAACTGGAAGAATGTGTCTTTCTATGATTGGTGTCTTTTTATAGACTTATTGCCTTGAGGTAGCCTTTTCTTGTAATTCTACTGGGGTGGGTGTATGTATATTCATTGTGTGTATATTCATTCTCACGCTCCCACTTCTCAGATCAGAGTGCATTACAGTGGATATAAAGCTTTTCCCCTGCAGAGACACGTAATTGTCTCTTGTAGGGTTTGGTTTCATCTCTGCCTCTCTCCACAGGGCACAGACTTCACTCCTGTTTCACTTGCAAAATTGATCCGGAGTCCAAAGCGGTTTGAGTCAAAATGATCAAGGCTGTTAAAACACAGAAAAATCCTGCATAATGGAGAGAAAAGAAGCCTTTTCAGCGCCTAAGGTATTGCAAAGAAGTCACAGATGATTGCAATTTTCCACTATGACCACTGTATAATGAGGTACATGAACCCTCTCTATATTCCCTACCTACTGCTTTCTCTCTCTTCAGGACCATGGCTATCATCTGAAATAGTATTTGTCATCTGATGAGTGCCTGAAATCCAGTTTTAGGTTTCCATTTTTTTCTTTCAAGCCTCTAATGTTCTTGGTTTGCAGTTTGCTGGTCTTGACTTTTCGACATGCACGCCCCACCCTCTCCTCCTTGTACTGTCTTTTTCCACGCGTGTAAAACAACTGTGGATCTCTAACGTTTCCCTGGGTGGTCTGTCTTACACTAGAAGCTCGCCTCGGTTCCCCAAGGGTTTTCATTTGATATGGTTCAGTGCTGCAGCTAGCCCTCGGCTTATGGCTCGGCTTTAATCGGTTCTTTTTTTTATTCTTGCAAGTACTTTATGGACAGTTTGAGCCCTTATAAGATTTACTTACTGCATTTTGTATTTTAACCAAAAAAGTATAAATAAATCACTTTCTATGTCTAAATGGCTCAATCTGTATCCATTAGATTTTTAGTCAAAAACTCTGTTCTTTTTTTAAATAAATAGCCATTGCACTTACAGCTATAAATCACTTATTTTAACATTATAATCAGTTTACACCCTCATTAGGTTCACTTGTTTGAAGTAGTGTTGCAGTTCTTCAGCTCACCAGCAGGGAGCGCTCTTGACACATGCAGTTCTTTCTTCAAGTTTCACCAACCGAAAATGACAGCGTTTTAATGAGATACCTTTGCTTTGTAAGAAATTCAATGAAATAATCCTATTCTAACTCATACAGTGATAAACTCATAATCTTGTTTAAAAATGAACTTAATTTGATTTCTGTAACATAGTTGCTTTATGTATCATATACTCTGTATAAGCATCTGTAAATAATTTTGTCTATTTTAGCAAAACCTGGAAAAACTTGACCTTTAGCTGACTTATAAAAATACTTTTGTCTCATAACCATAAAACTAAATGAAACACCACTGTCATCAGAATAAGGAAGCATGGACCACCTGTTGGCATATGAGCCACACACACACACAGATGCAGACGGTCTTGTGTCTGAGTGACACAAATACCGGCTCGGATGACGTGTTGAGAGGTTAGTTGGTGCCACATATTTTATTTTTTTCATAAGAAAATGTCTGTCTTTTGATTTGTCCCCTTAACTCTCGCCTCCTGACTGGAGATTTTGACAGTTTGGAAAGTTTGAAGTCATGGGTTTTAATCAGGTCCTTGCGGTGGGACTCGGAGCATGGCATGGCACGGCCATGATGGCTCATTTTAAAGATGTGGGTCTGGGTCGTGGCCAAGCCTGGGTGGCACTGCTAGAAGGAGCGAGGCAGCCTGGACAGACAGAAAGAAAGAGAAGGAGAGGGAATCAGCAGCCCGCAGCACTCAGAAAAAGTTACCCACAGACCCCTTAAAGGGCTGTATGAGCTGCATTAATGAAGGTGGGTTATGGTTGGGGTGCCATGTGTGATTATGGTGTATGCAGCCTCAAACACACATATACAAAGTCTGATCAGTGTCGGGAAGTGAGGCGGAGAGATGCATTAATCTAAATCCTGCTGTGGATTTTAGCTTTGCCAGTTTTGCATCAGGTCCTGCTGCTAATGTGTTGGTATTTGGCGAATACTTTTACCCCTACTGTGGCAATCATGCCTCAGTGAACCATGCTAAATTTGAAACATGGTTTCTATTAGAATAAATAATAAGGAAAAATTAAGGAAAATTAGCAAAATGGCTTTAAAAGATCATAAGGTGTCCGACCTTTTTTGTTTTTGCATCTCAGCTTTTTCTTGTAAATGAGTAAAATATGATCCCACTTCATTTTACTACTTACATTTACTCAACAAATGTCCCCACTTCATAGGCGGTTTTAGTGTTGCGCCCTCACGGTATGATGTCTTTTTAAGAGGTTGCGACTGTGATGTCTGTCTGTGCAACGATCAGCAAGATTCCTGAGCAGGTTGGACTGGCCTCTCACCTCTCAGAAAAAAATATGCTCGGCTTTACGAATGGGTAGCTCCAAACCAGCAATTTTCCATCCTAGCGGACTAACTGGGGTCCCTAAAATGGTACCAGTTTTTCTCTGTGCTCAGATGAAGAATATAGGTGGTTTAAACTGTCAAACATAAAACAAGTAATGTGGGGACTTGTTCTAGGTCTTGAGAATACATACAGCAGAAAAAAGGACCCATAAAACACACATATAGAAATAAAAATTTGTAAGTGTGGCATACATTAATATTCCTAGATCCAATCCAGTGCAACCCAACCACCTTTTGCTGCAATTAGAGCTGCAGATCTTTCAGAATATGTCCAGCTTTTTACATCTAGAGACATTACTTGCAAAATAGCTTAAAATCAGTCAGATTGGACTGATAATCAATTTTAAGTCTTCTCAGATTTTCTGGATTAAGGTCTTGACTTTGACTGGGCCGGTCTAACAAATAATTGTATTCAGATCTAAACCATACATTGTAGGTCTGCCTGTGTGTTTGGGTTTTTTGTGCTGGAAGGTGGACCTCTGCTCCAGTCTCAATTCTTTTGCAGTTTTTAGTTGGTTTTCTTGTTGTATTGTTCTGTATTTAGCTCCATCAATCTTGCCATCTACTCTGACCTTTTGACCATCTTACCAGTTAGTTTGTTTGCCATCTACTCTGTCAGAGTAGATGGCATTTTCAATTTTCACATGCCGTTTTGCATCTAGACCAAAAGGTTAAATTTTATCTCATCTTCTTCCGTGCTTAGATTCAGTTACACTCAGGTGGACTGTTTTTGTTCCGTGAAGGACTTCTGTATAGGCAGTGTGTTGTCCTTGAGTTTATTTAAGAGTATTATATGACAGAGGGATGCATAAATATGCAGACTGCAATGTTTTGATTTTTATTATCAATAATGGAAAACCATGTGTACCTTTATTCCGTTGCACAATATTTTGTGTTGGTCTACCACTTAAATTCCCAACAAAATACATAGAAGTTCATGGTTGCAACATGGCAAATCTGTGGCAAATATGAAAATGTTTCAAGGTTATTAATACTTTTGCAAAGACCTGTTAGTAGGGGTTCTTAATACTTTTTGCTGGAGTTAGGAAGATAATTTTGCAGTCATGTAAAGCCTCTTTTTAAAAAAAAAACAGTTAGGATTAGGAGTTACTCTTTTTTAGACTTAGTGTGGTTGTGTCAGGGCCACTACCTCCTACGCCCCTACATAGCTCCTGTGTAGTGGTCCTAAAACTAGCAGTTAAGCAGCGCAGAAGTCAGTGTTCTCATATGAATCCTTACTGATTTACTGAGTTCTTCCTAAATCCCTCTAGCCCTTTTCTTTTTTTGCATTGCTCCCCGTACATTTGCAGTGTCCTAATTGTAATTCAATACAATGAGGGATCTTTTAAAATGAGGAGTCCTGTTAACTTAAAATTTGCGTGACTCGGTTCAGTAGTCACCTCCACGCTGCCATGATAAGTCAGCAGCTCTGCCCGCTCTCCGTATTTCATGACAAACGGTGCTCAGTCTCATCCTTCCTTTTACACAAACACCCGCAGCTCTCTGATAAGTGCTCCAAGAGTGCGCTAGCACATTTCAACACCAACACCCGACTGTGGATTGGGTTCAGAATCAAGGTTTAGCTCACGCTTTGATCCCTACCGAACAGAACACATGCCAACACTTTAATGCTCTGACGCATCATGCCATTGTGTGTCATATACTAGCCAAAGAGGAGCAGAAGACGGTCTACGTCTTTTATATGCTGCCAATATCTTTATCCTCAAACACTCTGAGGTAACCTCCAACTGAGAAATAATACAACATGTTTAAGCTAATGAAACTCCCAGCAGTTGATCGGTCTTCATTAAGACTGTTTTACTTTATTTCACAGATTGGCCCATCACTCTCAGCTGCATTATTTCAATCATCAGCTTATAAGTTAAATTCACCATATGTACGGTTAATCACTCTCAGCGGGGTAGCTGAAAACATCATATCACTATAGCAGTTTTTGTTTTGATTATGTAAACATTTGTGCTGGCTGGGTTTCGATAAGCTTTTATAGTTTCACAAGATTTCTTTCTGCCCAGAAATATTGAGAGTCAGATTACAGATTATAGAGATTTTCCCTCTGAGGTTGTGGACCCTGAACTACTCTCTTTGGGCCTGACAAATCTTAGGATTGTTCGTTTAAAATGTGTCTGTCAAGACAAAAATAACTTGTGGGAAAAGCTACTCAATGAGTAGATGTTTGTTGTCTGCTCATCTAATATTTGGACACAAACTCCTGTTGAACCTACTGTATCCACTAAGTTGAAATCTTGTTTTACAACTTTTTAATCCTGCACCTGGCCATTTTCAGAAGACTTGCTTATTGTCCACTCAGCCACTTAACTACGACCGATGAATCATTCAGGTATAAAAAGGCTGGTGCGGGATGAGCCAGTCTACACATAATAGATAATTTGGCAATTACCACAAATGAATTTAGATCATTTGTGACTAGCAGCCTGTCACAAAGTTAGTTTGTTTCCAAAACGTATGTTAAAATACCAGAGATGATAAATAATTCTCAAATCAGACAACTTAATCGGTTTTACATGACTCCAAAATCCAATATCTATGCTTGCTAGAATTCAAGGCAGGGTGGTGGAAATCCCACATTAATGATTTTATCATTGAGCAAAAGAAAATGCTGTTACTTTTTACATTCTTACTTCTGTTTTTTATTTTAAATTTCTGATTTTCAAATACTAAACTGATCACTTTTAAAATCATTTTCCATTTGTATACCACACCTCATTGTGCCTTTAAGATAATGGTTCACCATCGTCCTTTAAGGTTTTTTTGTAATTGATCGTCCTTTACCTACATTTAGTAGTTCTATCGATATCCTGAGTTGTTTTATTCGATTGGTGTCAGACAAAAATTGGACCCATCGGAAACATCACAACTACCAGATTTGTTTCTTACACCACTGTGTAAAAAATAAGAAAATACTTGCTACATCAGTTAGAATTAAATAACTTGTTGTCAACTAAAATATATAAATCCCAGCAGTATGTTTGTAATAGAAAGATTTTACCTCTTTGCTTTGTTTTCCATCAAGTTGGTGACTTTCTTATGGTCAGGCAATGCATATCTTGATTGTACGAATGTTAGCTCTGGATGAGGGCAGGAAAAATATACAATAAAAAAAAATACCAAAACAGTAAAACATTTGTATTACTTTAAAATACTTTCTCCAAAGCAAAAAAATACTAATGATACTACACGTATACTGTACTGTTTTCTACCACCGTCCAAAAACATGATTGTTAGGACTCCCACAGAACAGGGTGTACTGTACATGTACTGTGAACAGCAAGGACTCCACACGCACTGTTGTGGACGGTTAAGATTTCATGGTTAAGAGTTCTAATTTCCTACATTTCCCACTCTTTCTGCCATGGCTTTATCGGACGAGAAGGTAGAGCTAATTTGCCTTGTAGCTTTGGAAAACAAAAGAAAAGAAGGTGGTACATAAGGCCATTAAACCACACTAAGAAGGGGAATACACCTGTCAGTGAGGCGCAGAGAGTGGCAGTGGCAACCGGTCGCGTACATGTAACTGGTTGCTCGGAGCAGTGTGTCACATATAAAATAGTTCAATGTAAAGACTTTTTCAGGCCGAGCAGTTTATTGTTTGACACCAAGTACGAGTACACATATGCTGAAGTGAATGTTGAGCTCTATGTGAACATGCCTGGCGGACATCCGCTTAGAGTCCACATTGAGTCCATATTAAGCCCACATCGAGAACACGCGGATGTCCGTGAACTCAAGTACGGCCGACTCTGTTAAAGCCTTTAGGTAAACTGGTTACTCTAAAATTTTCCTTAGGTATGAGTGTGTGTGTGTGTGCATGGTTGTTTGTCCTGTGTGTCCCGCGACTATGCAAGGGCAAGCTACAGGTACACACAGTTTAAATTTTTTCTTAATCATTTTGTATTTTAAACATTGTACTGTTCATTATTTTGTAAAAGTTCTTTAAAATGAGCCATCATGGCTGTTTTATTATTATAATTTTTTTTTAAGTTTTTACATATGTTCTAACAGGTCTCTCTTATAAATGATAACTTGTGTCTCAATGAGACTGCATGTATAAATGCATGTATAAAGTTTTAATAATATTAAAAATTGGAAAATGCAAAAGCCCCGAGACTTTTCTGATTAGAGAGTGCTTTGCATAACAGCAGTCATTGGAAATGCATTTGGATTACCTCATTATGTCTGTAAAAGCCATTTGTTCATCAATAACAGGAACAAAGGGGATGCAAAGTAATATTTGACCTCCAGGATTAGGATTGTTATGGTTTATAATTATATAATTTTGTTTTGCTGTCAGTGTTTTCCTTGCCCGATTGTTCGAGCCGTAATAACAAACATTTTAAAGAACTTTCTTGTTTTCTGACAATACAACCTGGTTATTTTGGATACATAATTGATTACATATTGGTTAAAACAGACCTAATCAACAAGAATCGTCCCTACTGGCCTCCGGAAAGTCAAAAAAGAAATCCTGTGTTAGGCCATACAAGACTAGATAGGAGGTAGATGGATACAAAAATGCACTTTTAGTAACTAAAACAGAACCTAACAAAAAACAAAAACCAGTACTGCAAAACAGCATAGGAAGAGAAGCCCAAACTCAAACCAGTCACGAACATGAAAACACAAGGAGTAAAAGCAGGAACCGACAGAGGATTAGGGAATCAGGGAGGAGTTTATGCTGGGGAGGTGATTACTGGAACAAGAGACAGGTGAGTGACTGCAGATGGTGTTATGATTCTGGCCCGTCTGCCTGCTCTGCTCTCACTCTTGCAATTAAGTCATCTGCTTCACCTGTCTGCTGCTGCGTTGCTGCGCAATCACCGTCATGCCACACACCTGTGGAGCTGCAGTTATATACAGCCCTCTGACCGGCAGACGGTGCCAGATTTTCGAAAACATTTGTGAGTAGTTATCCAGCGTTCCTTCCTGACTGATCTCGTTCCATGACCTTGCCTTGCCTTACAGATTATTCCCTCTTGCTTGCTCCTTGTCTGACGGATTGGATTTTGGATTTCGACTCTGTTTTCTGCCTCTGGTTTATGTCTCTGCCTGCCCCTTGTCTGACGCCTCTAGCCCTGGAATTCGACCCTGTTTCTGTCCCTGGATTTACGTCTCAGCCTAGCCACTGGTTTATTCAGGCTGAGTTCGCCTGGCTCTCTAGTCTGCCTGGATTTATTGTCAAGAGGACAATCACAGCTCTCTGTGTTCCTGTAACAGCGTCAGCTGGTTCCCCGGAGGATTTGGATCAGTCGGCAATCCGACTTCAGTCTGTCGGACGCTTCCTCATTAACTGTCTGGATCTCTTCCTCCTCTGGATTCTGTGCCTCATCACCAGACTGAGAAGGTTAGTGGCTTTATCTAACTCCTTGCAGATCCTGAGTTTTATTCAGCCACTAACTAGTCTCTCTGTTCTCAGTGGTTCCTGGAAGCTGACTGCTGTTCTTCTGCTCTCTGATCCTGAGTTTCTGAATAAACCTTTTTACTTATCACTTTGTGTTTGGCTGAATTTGGGTTCTCTGTCTCTGGTCGTGATAGTAAAATCTGGCCAAAAGATGGACCCATCGCCAGCACAGCAGTGGCGCACTAATGTTGATCACTCTATTGCCCGTCTTAATTCCGGCTTGGGGGAAGTGATTTCTATGCTGCGATCCATGACTCCTGCTTCCACGCCAGCGTCCTCACAGCCTGTTTCCCCCAGATTTCCTGATCTTTCCGCTGTGGTAAGAGAACCTAGACTCACGCCTCCTGAGCTGTTTAGGGGAGATCCTGACCAGTGCCGTGCTTTTCTTACTCAATGTGAGATTCATTTTGAGCTTCAGCCTTCTTCGTTCCCTTCTGAGCACTCTAAGGTGGCGTTTGTTATTTCCCTGCTCTCTGGAAAGGCTAAGCAATGGGGCACTGCTGAGTGGCAAAATGGTTCGATCACATGTGCTTCTTATTCTGGATTTTCCAAAGAGCTCATCAGGGTTTTTGATCCAGTTCTACCTAGTCGTGAAGCTGCCAAAGGTTTACTCTCCATTAAACAGGGAGAGAGAAGTGTTACATCTTATATCATTGACTTTAATTTACTGGCAGCAGACAGTCTTTGGAATGAGCATGCTAAAATGGATGCTTTCATGCAAGGTCTGAATGAGAACATTAACGATGAACTGGCTACCCGGGAGTACCCTGCCTCCCTTCACCAACTTGAGGACCTGGCAACCCGCATCGATTTGCGGCTCACAGAAAGGAGGAGGGAGAGGCTTCATAGACGGGTTAATTCCCCTTCAGCTCACAGTCCTGTTCCCCACCTAGAACCCAAGGGTCTTCCACCCCCTTCTGATCACTGTTGTGACCCGGAGCCCGTGCAGTTGGGTCGTTCTAAGATTTCTGCAGGGGAACGAGATCGACGAAGGAAGAATAACTTGTATTTTTATTGTGGTGGACAGGGTCATGTTGCATTCAAGTGTCCGTTAAAAGCCCAGGCTCAGTAGAGGTGAGGAGAACTCTACTGAGCCGAAGTCAACTGTCTGTCTCCTCATGCTCATTTCCTGCAACTATTCAAGTGTCTTCCACTTCTCATCAGGTGTCAGTATTCATTGACTCAGGGGCGGACACTGCGTTTATGGATGAGTCGTTCGCCAGGGACCATGACATCAAGCTCCTTCCCACGTCTGACACCCGTAATGTCCTGGCATTGGATGGTCATAGTATCAACAGTTCATACTACAAGACAGAGGTAATAAAACTCACACTGGGGGGCAATCATCAGGACGAGGTCACATTCAGGATTATCAACTCTCCTAAACTACCCATTGTTTTAGGGGCTTCCTGGTTACAAAAGCACAATCCCCATATTGACTGGCAAGCCAAAGAGACTTTGGGCTGGGCTAAGTCCTGCTCGGCCACTTGCCTGTCTTCTGCCTCTACAGATATTTTTCCGGAGAATGACATTGAGGAGACATATCCTGATCTGTCTAATGTACCACCCGAATATCATCAAGAAACCCACCATCCTAGGATTAAATGACTACAGGCCTGTAGCCCTGACCTCTGTGGTCATGAAATCCTTTGAAAGGCTGGTGTTGAAGCACCTGAAAGACATCACAGGCCCTCTACTGGACCCCCTGCAGTTTGCGTGCTGAGCAAACAGGTCGGCAGATGATGCTGTTAACTTGGGTCTACACTTCATCCTGCAACACCTCGACCACCCAGGGACCTACGCCAGGATCCTGTTTGTAGACTTCAGCTCGGCCTTCAACACCATCATACCAGACATCCTCCACCAGAAGCTCACCCAGCTCAACGTCCCAGCCTCCACCTGTCAGTGGATCAACAGCTTCCTGACGGACCGACAGCAGCAGGTGAGACTGGGGAGCATCTTCTCCCGAACCAGATCAATAAGTACTGGTGCCCCCCAGGGGTGTGTTCTATCCCCACTCCTCTTCTCCCTGTACACAAATGACTGCACCTCAGCGGACATGTCCGTGAAACTCCTGAAGTTTGCAGATGACACCACTGTCATTGGACTGATCCAGGACGGTGATGAGTCTGCATACAGACAGGAGGTGGATCGGCTGGTACACTGGTGTAGTCAGAACTGCCTGGAACTAAACCCACTCAAGACTGTGGAGATGGTAGTGGACTTTCGGAAAACACCACCTCCATACACCCCCCTCACCATCCTCAACAACACCGTGTCGGCTGTGGATCACTTCAGGTTCTTAGGAACCCACATCTCTGAGGACCTGAGATGGTCTTCACACATAGACACTGTTCGGAAGAAGGCCCAGCAGAGACTGTACTTCCTGAGGCAACTCAAGAAGTACAACCTTCCACAGGAGCTGCTGGTCATCTTCTACACTGCCATCACTCAGTCTGTCCTGTCTTCATCCATCTCCGTGTGGTCCGGTTCATCCACAAAACAGGACAGGTCCAGACTGCAACGAACAATCAGGACTGCAGAGAGAATCATCAGGGCTGACCTTCCCTCCATCCAAGACTTATACAGGTCTAGGGTCAGGAAAAGAGCTGCTAAAATCTCTGCAGACCCCACACACCCTGCACATAAACTGTTTAGAGTTCTGCCTTCAGGCCGACGCTACAGAGCGCTGTTCACAAAAACCAGCCGCCACAGAGACGGTTTCTTCCCCCAGGCTGTTTCTCTGTTGAACATTCAATAAAATACAAAACAACAGCATACAGATGTTTTAAATGAACCTTTTTATTTCTATATGTGTATATTGTACATTGTAAATATGTATATTCTGTAGTGCAAAAACAAAAACCAAAGAGCAAAGTGTACCGGAGTCAAATTCCTTGTTTGTATGTACAAACTTGGCAATAAAGCTGATTCTGATTCTGATTCTGATTCTGATCATGCACTAAAGGAGGTTTTCAACAAGTCCAGGGCTACGGCACTTCCACCTCATAGACCCTATGACTGTGGCATTGAGCTCCTACCAGGCACTTCTCCCCCTAGGGGTCGATTGTATTCATTGTCAGGACCAGAGAACCAAGCCATGAGGAAGTATGATGATGAGTCACTAAAAGCTGGTGTTATCAGACCTTCTTCTTCTCCAGCAGGGGCAGGCTTCTTCTTTGTGGGAAAGAAGGATGGTTCCTTGAGACCTTGTATCGACTACAGGGGTTTAAACGACATCACCGTCAAGAACCGATACCCTCTACCACTTATGAACACTGCTTTCGACCAGATTCAGGGCGCCAAGATCTTCTCTAAGTTGGATTTGAGAAACGCTTACCACCTTGTTCGTATCAAGAAGGGGGATGAATGGAAGACGGCATTTAATGCTCCCACTGGTCACTACGAGTACTGTGTAATGCCTTTTGGTTTAACCAATGCCCCTGCAGTTTTTCAGGCATTGGTGAATGATGTCCTGAGGGACATGGTGGGAAAGTTTGTTTTTGTATACCTTGATGACATTCTGATTTATTCCCAGGATATGGAAACCCACAGAAATCATGTCCGGGCTGTCCTCCTCCGTCTTCTTCAAAATCATCTGTTTGTCAACGCTGAAAAGTGTGAGTTTCATACCACTACCACCTCATTCCTTGGATTCATCATTTCTCCAGACCAAGTCATAGTGGACCCCTCCAAAGTCAAGGCAGTCTTGGAATGGCCTTCTCCTACCGACCGCAAACAGCTTCAAAGGTTTCTGGGGTTTGCTAATTTTTACAGATGGTTCTGGGGTTTGCTAATTTTTACAGACGGTTCATCAGGAATTATAGCCTCGTAGCAGCCCCTCTTAATGCTCTCACATCATCTAAAACAAGGTTTGTTTGGAATGAGACAGCAGAAAGAGCTTTTGTCAAGCTCAAAGGATTATTTACGTCTGCTCCTGTTCTACGGTCCCCTAACCCCGATAAACAGTTCATTGTGGAGGTTGACGCCTCAAACACAGGGGTTGGAGCAGTCCTAAGCCAAAGAAATTCTGATGACCGTATTCACCCATGTGCCTTTTTTTCTAGGACTTTGTCCCAAGCAGAGCGCAATTATGATGTGGGTGACCGAGAACTGTTGGCAGTCAAGTTGGCTCTCGAGGAGTGGAGGCATTGGGTAGAGGGGGCTAAGGAACCGTTTCTTGTATGGACAGATCATAAGAACCTGGAGTACCTGAGATCAGCGAAGCGCCTTAATCCCAGGCAGGCAAGGTGGGCTTTATTTTTTTGGAAGATTCAACTTCTCTTTGTCTTTCAGACCTGGAGTCAAAAATGGCAAACCAGGCGCCCTGTCCAGAATACAGGAACCCTCCGAGTCACAGACCTCTGGGGAGGATGAGTTTATTCTTCCGGAATCAGTGAGACTCTCTGTCACCATGTTGGAGTTGGAGGGAGAGGTTAGAGATGCCACCAAAGACCTCCCTATTCCTACTTCATGCCCACCTGACGGTGTGTTGTTCCGGAGCGCCTCGTACCCAAGGTACTGAATTCATGCCATAATTCACGTCTGTTCTGTCATCCTGGTATCAGCAGGACTTTGCAGATGGTCCGAAACTCAGTTTTGGTGGCCATCTCTTGTCAAAGATGTCACAGATTACGTCACGGCCTGTACTCAATGTTCCCAAGCCAAGTCTTCTCTCATCGCCCCTCTGCTGGACTCTTGCATCCCCTGCCCATTCCTCCTCGTCCCTGGTCACACATAGCCATGGACTTCGTCACAGGTTTGCCAGTTTCTAATGGCTTCACAGTTCTGTTAACTATCATCGACCAGATTTTCTAAGATGGTTCACCTAGTCCCTCTCAAGAAGTTGCCTCAGCCAAGGAAATGGGGGACATTCTGGCACGTGAGGTTTTTCGCCTTCACGGCATACCCACAGACATTGTCTCAGACAGAGGGCCCCAGTTTGTGTCACGTTTCTGGAAAGTGTTTTGTTCCTTGCTGGGGATTACTGTTAGTTTGTCCTCAGGATTTCACCCACAGTCGGATGGACAGACGGAGAGGGCCAACCAGGAGGCGGAGACCACACTTGGCGCACTATATGAGTCAGACGCAACCAAATGGTCTCAAAATTTACCCTGGGTTGAATATGCTGTCAACACCCTCCCGGCTAGTGCCACGGGGTTATCCCCTTTCCAAGTTGTGTTTGGTTTTCAGCCACCCTTGTTCACTGTCCAGGAGAAAGAGGCTGAGGTTCCTTCTGCTCAGGCCGCGGCCCTAAGATGTCAGCGCATCTGGAGGAAGGCAAGAAGGTCTATGATCAGAATGTCGGAGGTGCAGGCACGCACAGCAAATCGTCGGAGAATCCCTGCTCCAAGCTGCCAGGTGGGACAGAAGGTTTGGCTATCCACCAAGGACCTCCCGCTTCTGGTTGACTCCCGTAAGCTGGCACCTCGTTTTGTGGTACCCTTTCCCATATCCAAGATCATCAATCCTGTGGCTGTTCGTCTACGTCTGCCTCGTGCCATGAGAGTTCACCCTACCTTCCACGTGTCCCGGATCAAGCCCTATGTGGTGTCCCGTTCCTGTCACAGCGTCAGCTGGTTCCCCGGAGGATTTGGATCAGTCGGCAATCCGACTTCAGTCTGTTGGACGCTTCCTCATTAACTGTCTGGATCTCTTCCTCCTCTGGATTCTGTGCCTCATCACCAGACTGAGAAGGTTAGTGGCTTTATCTAACTCCTTGCAGATCCTGAGTTTTATTCAGCCACTAACTAGTCTCTCTGTTCTCAGTGGTTCCTGGAAGCTGACTGCTGTTCTTCTGCTCTCTGATCCTGAGTTTCTGAATAAACCTTTTTACTTATCACTTTGTGTTTGGCTGAATTTGGGTTCTCTGTCTCTGGTCGTGATAGATGGTTAACAGCTGTGAGCGTAAAATGGACACAGGGTAACACAGGATGAATAAAGCTGTACCTAAACATAAGAGGAACTAAAGAAATAGAGAGTTAAATAAAAACAGTAATAACTCAGAACATAAGAAGATAACACAGAACTCTGACAAAACTAAACTACAGACCATGACAGAGCTGTGTTCAAAACTCTCTTATGCTAATTCTTCTCTCTCAAACCACAGCTTCTGTAGGTATAGTTTTCTCCAACACTGGTCCAGGTGTATCACATTTGTCCAGATATTTAGTTTTCCCTTTTTATTTAGACTTTAACGCATATTAGACCAAAACCTCGTGTCTCAATGCAGCTCTCATTTACTGGCTCGACCCTGTTATTTTAAAAGCCTTCACTCAAACTAAAATAAGTTCATATTTTTGTTGTGTGGTAGTAATCTGAGTACATTTACAACAATTTCTATAAATTAAATTTGAAGCTTTTTTTAATTTACCTTTCGCTTTTGCAGGTTGCTGAGAGTTTTCTGCAACCTTTAGTTCCCTGGATTATAAATATGTCCTGACACTGAAGCCCATTTCTCTTAACTGCTGTTCAACACGGGAAAGACATTCAGACATGCAATTTAAATAAGGCAGATATGTTTTGATCTTGATAAATCAAGAAAACAACTACATACCTAATCTTGCTCATATCTACACTTATAGCAAAAATAAAAAAGCTTAAATCAACTGGAACTTTGACCAGTAGGACTGGGCAACCACCCAAGTTTATCTTCTTCTAACCCACAGTGAGCAGGATTGGAAGGGAGATAAAATTGAAACAAAGCTCACTGTTAGAATAATGCAGTATTTTTCTTTCACGTTAGATTGGAATTAAACATTCATTAATTTTAAGGCTTTTTGAATTTTTTGTACAAAAGATGCAAGTAATCATGGGGGTTAGTCAGAAGTTGCTGTTTAATACAAACAGTTTTACCAACAGCAAAAACAAGTGCTTCTAGTTGGTGGAATGCGTAAAGAAGCTCTTATTTTATTTTATCAGTAGTACACGTCATTTCAGTTCACCTTTAACGCTTTTCATTCAACCTGTATAAATAATGTGACCTCACCCATTTCCAACCACCTCAAAATGTGGTGCAGTTGGATCTCACTATGTCCTGGAGGCTTTTAATCCCTTACTTAAGACCATTTGCTGGTGGTGAGGCTACCTGTGATCAAGGCTGGTTAAATAACACAAGTTACTTGTGTGTGAGATCTTTTAAGTGTTAAATAACAAGAGGCACAATTTTTTTATTTTAACTTGTAGTAATTAAATGAGGAGAAGTTCTAAGCAATCCTAGATATGTGCATGGTGCATAAGTGTATCAGTATCTACACTTCCCTTGATGTGTGTGTGCATATGTGTGTATGTAGTATATATCTCCTTCATACCTGCTGGGCTGCTCTGAATTGACTGGGCCCGGTCAGCATGAGTACGTAGCTGGGAGAAGATTGAAGCAGCCAGATGCAGACGCTCGGGCCGCTGAGGATATCATTAGCCCGGCCGTGTAGCCGGCCAAAATGGGAGGCCCCAAGTGGAGTTTCATCAAGGTGGGCCCCCCGTCTGCGTTGAGGGGGCAGGATACCAGTTAAACGGCCGTCCCGCCGTGAGGATAGGTATTATGCAGCAGGTGGAAACAGGAAAGTGTCTCGTGACTAGAATAAGGTGGAAACAGGAAGGTGTGCTGATACTAGAGAATAGCAGGCAGACACATTCACACTGTGAGGCTGTCTCTTATAATTTCCTTTCACTGCTTCTTTTACAATGCAATAAGGAACCGTGTGGATCCTTTCTTTCTGTTTGCTCAATTATTTTATGTAAGGTTATATTTATCTTTCCTTTCTCCTCATTTGCCAAAGCCCATTTTTGCTCTACTTTCTGAACGCATGTAAAAAAAAAAAAAAAAAAAAAAAAAAACATTTCTGAAAACATCCACTGAAGAGAAATAGTCGGGATATTTTTGGTGCGGGACTGTGACAGAACTTCTTGATGCATGGCCATTGGCAGAGACATCAGCAGTATCTTCATACGGGAATTGGACCTTCTCCTCTCTGTGAGGTAACCCATAGGCCATGAATCAAGCTCCTTTGCTCCAGACTCCTGTGGTCCCAAGGACTGACAGTTTGACCGCTCCTCAATGTGGTCTCCCTTCTCTCCTCACGCTCCTCCCATCCCCATCACCACACATTCCAACCACTGGACCAGTCACTTAAGGTCAAGAAAATAGAGAAGAATAGTAGCTGTGTGTAATGTATCTTCCTGCTTTCCTTTTTTCTCATCCTGAAGCCTTTCAGATTAATAACCGCAGTTTAAGGAGAAAATGATTGACAGATGCAAAAAGACTCCACACCAGAGAGTAATAACGCTTTTTTTAAATTAAGCACAGGCAAAAAAACCAAAAAAAGAGCTGAAAATAGTAGTGTTGCTGTGTGCTCTGTTAGAATCGGGCCTGTTGGAGCTGCTCAGACATGAAGCTAGTCTGGCAGTCTGCCTGTCTGTGTTTCCCTGGCCTCTCCTCCCCATTGGTTGGTCACTGGTGTTTGGATCAGGACTACTGGCTGTTAACCTCCAACTTGGATCCAGGCTGAACACCATATATTTGATTTAGCTTAGTCATTTATTATGTACACATAGAATGAAAATTAAAGTCATATATCAAGCCTGTTTTAGTGGGAGAAGTTACGGGGAAAAAACAGACGGGGAAGGAAGGATGTGCTCTGAAGGCTAATATTATAATTAAATCAAGGATTTATTACACTGATAACCAAGCCACTGGGTTGGTCACATGAAGCAGTAACAACTTCCTTTGGGTTCTGGAAAAACTGTGGAAAAGAGTTGAATTTTAGTATTTTCAAGGTCTGGATAAGTATGGGAAACGAAAACAGTATGGAAAATGTTTGTATGTCCAGATTGTGTCCCCCCATCCATCCATCCGTCCGTCCGTCCATTCCTTTTTCATGCCATCCTTCC
Source organism: Crenichthys baileyi (assembly GCA_036173005.1). Taxonomy (NCBI): domain Eukaryota; kingdom Metazoa; phylum Chordata; class Actinopteri; order Cyprinodontiformes; family Goodeidae; genus Crenichthys; species Crenichthys baileyi. The sequence goes on along the minus strand of JAHHUM010001580.1, from coordinate 13,573 downwards.
CTCTTCCTCAAGTCCGCTGTTTCTGCAAGCTCCATATATTTAAAATCTGATCTCATAAGCATCGAACTTTTGTTTTATCCTTTAAAAATGGTCCAAAAAGAGGACAGCAAAGGGTCAACATTGTATTCTTTAAACATTTGAATTTAACCGGAAAAATGTGTAGAAACTCTGAATTAAATCAGAGCTGGGAGTTTATCAAAAGCTTAGCCCAGTGCAAGTAAATGGACAGTTCATCCGGTGAAGTAGCCCTTCAGCGAGTGGCTTTAACAGTGCCCTAGGCCGCACTCCAGCTGAGTTAAACACACTCTGACATGTTTGCGTGCCCGTGTGTCTGTGCGCAACATTTCTGAGGGTGTGATGTAGTCATTTCCTCCCGCTGGACTGAGCAACTGTTGTCAGCTCGACCCTGCCTGTTAACCCCTCGTCACCTCTGGCGCCGCAGGCGAGGGCCCCGCTTGTGTGTGTTTGAGAGAGAGAGAAGGACAGACTGTATGTGTGTCTAGCGTGCGCGGCGGTGGACCACAGGTGCCTGGTCATGGTGTCAGGGTGTTAAGCGGTCTTTGGAGAGGGCCCCCCGACTCTCGGCATCTGTTTCAGAGGGAGGGTGCAGCTGAAACGAGGAGAGGTTGGCGAAGGTTACCTACACAGACCCTGAGGGGTGGCGGGGGCAGTAGCTGACAAGCAGGTGCCTGTGTTGACAGTAACCCTTCATAGTTGAACCCGAAACACACACACACATACACACACACTGCACTGACTTCAGTATAAATCCTGGAGAGTCAAACATAATTGCGGAGCCTGATTAGAGTAAATGCAGAGGGAATCCCCTCTTACACACACACACATCGCAGGATCTCTATTCTAAGGGGTCAAAGGTGAAGAGTGGAAGAGGAAAGCGCTCAGGACTTACATTTCCTGTGGACTGTGTGTGCTTGTGATTTGGATTCTCATTGACCGATATGCTCACTAATGTAGACCTTTTAAGACCATTGAAACATTCAAAAACAGGTTTGGTCTGAAATATCTGTGCCCAGGACAAAGCCCCTAAACTTACACATTTAACTAACTGAAATTCAGCAGCATTCATGCTTCAAGTACAAGCACCTCTCTGTTTGTAAATGCAACCCATTTGGAGTGAATGCCAGTCAGGTGTACCGGCGCATGTCTGGGAACGATTATTTTGTTAAGAAGCAGCGGGAGGAGGCACCCAGAGGGAGGTCGAGGAAAATTGGAACAGCTGTTGATTAACATGAGTGCTCTCTCACTTGTTTTTCTTTTTTGTTTTTCCTGTCTTTCAGTAGAGGAGGAAGAGGAGGATGAAGAGATGTTGGAGGCAAAGCCTGGCCCAGAGGCCGAGCTGCGGGATGAAGACGACAAGGAGACCAAAGATGGTACGAAAAGTATCTGAATAATGCAAAAAGCTGTTATTTTGTTAATTATTGACCCCTTTATTAACTCAAATAATGGTTACGAAAATGGAGACAAATTGTACTTACTTGCTGCATACGCTGGTGATCAGTTTGGCTTGTTAATAGGCCATTTCACAAAAAGGTTGAATCTTTGTTATTGGTTACTGATAGCTGCACATGTAATATCACTGTCCCCAAACAGACACAAACTCTTGCATGAAAAACGACTCAACAAATGAGAGCCTTTTCTGTCATTGTGTGGTTTACATGCAACAAAATAACTATTTCTCAAGGAAAACTTCCTCTCTCTCTGATCTCGTTCTCTCTCACAAATACATCAAGGTTGTTAATGATATCAGAAAAAAATATATAGAAAATAAGTAAAAAAAAGAAATATATAAAGTGCCCAAATAGGAGGAAAAAGAAAAGAATAGACGGGGTAGCAGAGTACCAAATATTTCCAATCAGTTTATCTAAGTAACATAATGGATCTGGTCTGTCTAGATTTAAAATAATTTGACTTATACCACCAATTCCAACATATCCGTATTATTTAAACAAAAAAGGAAGCCCAAATGGAAACATTTCTGAAAAACCTCTAGATATGTACAAAACCCACTCAAAAAGCTGATGTGCTATCTTTTTATCAACATTGTATATATCTTTAGCTGTAAGGGCGAAGGAGCCATTACTGGGGTGATATTTTCTCCTATTGCTTTTAAACATTTTTTACTAAGCTCAAATGATGTGATCGTTTTTCATAATGCTTAGCATTTTTTTATATAAATAAAATGTAAAACATGAAGTTAAGTTTAAACATAAAGTTACGTTTGATTTAAAGTTGTATAATCTATATTTGTGTAACTATGAGGAATTGTGGTCATATATGGGGTAGAGAAGCACTTCCTCCTCCCCAGCGCTGCTGAGAATCAGTCAGCTCAATAAGCTGTTCATATGGAGGGGATTTCCCACAAAATTTTTCACTACTTTGAACGAAGACAAAGTAGACCGTTTGGATTTTTTTTTTTTTTGCCAGAGGAGCATGAACATCACTCTTCCAAACAACCGCTGTATTCAAACAAGTGTCTGCAGCATTTCACTAGGGTTAGCATGTCCGTTAGTATTATATTTAGCCTGCTGCTGGTAGGTAACCTGATAACGTCTGCTCTTCAGGCTCTCAGCTCTAATTTTCTGTGCAATACACTTAGTAATATAACTATAATTAGCTATTTTATTGTTGTTTAGGTACCCCACCACTGTGTACATCAGGAAATTTCAAAGTGCCTGCTGCTTTTCTAGGGTTCACCCTCACACTGAAATTAGATCTCATTGCAATACCTATTAGCTAATGATGGTAAATATACTGAACTTATAGAGCTTCCTAGTCAAACTGATCACTCAGGGTGCATTTTCAACCCTACAGATGTCATTCACCCATGCTCAAACACTGATATGCAGACTGGTAGGCAACAAGTGGAGGGAAGGTGGAATCAAACCTATCTTTCCGGTTTTAAGACGGTTATTCTTTCCACTGAATCACAGCTACCATTACCTAATTATGTTGCGATTTAAATGACAATTACTATAAATGGACTCTGTTTCAGCACCCTTCAATGATTTAAGAATTTAAACTTCATTTTCCACATTTCTGCAGATTTTAGGATTTGAAATCAGTCTCATGAATACATGAAAAAGCTGACGGTGGTTTTAAGAGGGTGATCATCAACACACTCAGCTGTGTTCTCTCACTTTCCTTATTTGTATTTCTGTAACAAATTCAGAATGATTAAAAGTAATACTTATTTCTACAAATAGTAATAATTATTGTCATCTTCATGATCATTATTTTACTGATGCATGATATTTTAGGTCCAGCAGTAACAGAAGTTGCAGTTCTGTTTTTTAAATAAATTAACTTAGATCATGTATACATTCTAATATTATGATTTTTATAGCAGCTTTAGTACCAGTATACCATGAATCTGTGGTAGTTTTGGCAGGGATACAGATCGGAGAGTCAGATAAAACTAAATATAATACCTGCCAGATCAGTACAGTACGAACAATATCGAAATAACAAAGGACTGTTTGGATGCAGCATTTGGTAGGATATTAAGTGCCATGCTTTACATTCTGCATCCCAGTAACACAGTTGGCCAGTTGCAGAGTCTTCCTGACCTTGACGTCCACATCTGATATAGATAGGCCGAGATGCAGAAGTTCACAGACAGTGGTGAGAAAGTGTATGTTAATTATTTTGCAATAAATAACAATATCATAACTGCATGTTTTGTTAATATCATGAAACTCTACAGTGCAGGAGAAGATATTTTTTTCTTATTTATATTAATATTATCAACAGGCAAACAAAATTTCCTTTTGTTCTCTGACTTGTAAATAGAACAAAATTTAAAATAGCAAAATGGAAAAGACTGAAAGTAGGCCAACAACAAAAATCAGGAATTGGGTGGAGTCCATAAAAAATTTGTTTAGCGGGACCCCATGCCATTACTTAAAGGATTAGTGCAGATACCCTTACCTGTAAAAGAGCCTGTTAAAAAAGTTAGAACCCCCTTGGAGTGGTGGAAGCTAACAGCCACACCTTGGGATGCTGCTGTTCAACTGACACAAAATCTAAAAGTTTACTTTCATGGTGGAGCCAGAGTGGACTGAGAAGGGGGGTTTGACACATCTGGGCATCTCGAACAACGTAACTCCACGTCGGAACGTGAACATTGGTTGAACAAAGTAGCATCAAATGTAACATCGGTGTTATGTAAAATGTACACAGTTAATATCCACAAACAGACGGTTGTGTCCCTCTGACTTGAACAACTAAGCTAAGCTAAAACATCCGACGGTCTTTACAACAATCCCGAGGTAATATGACACCTTTCCACTACAGGTAAGGGAACTATTAGAAGATCAGCTCAAAAACATCAGAACTAACCTTTGACAATCAGATCAGGATACCCCTTTTTTGACGATCAGACTCTTATACCAACTCATGCCTCATATCAGCTTTTTTCAGGTTCATATTTTTACGAGTCCATTTACAATATGATTGCCATTGCATTTACAAGCTGTCAGATTTCCATGACATAGTTACATTAAGAAAAAAAAATAATTAATTGATATAGATTCAGGGCATTCTTAAGATTGTTCCTTTTGTAGAGATTTATAGATTGTTATAACTGTCAATATATAAATTAGAGGTTATAAAATCTGTGCAAGTCTTTACAACATTACATCAGGAAAGTTTTTTTCCTAGTTTTTAAATTGTAGTATGTTTAAATTCTTATCTTTTGTGCAAAAATAGTACTTTTTGCACAATTTCTTTTAAAATGAGTGTACAACAGATAAAAAAAAAGTGAGATAAAAAATATTTTCTAGTTTTGTTTGTATTCCTTACATTTTTTCGTGTACATGTTTGACACCATTACATATTTTTTGTTTGGGATTTTCTTTTTATAACATTGCTATTGCAGATTACAGTAAAGACAAAAGCTCTCATTCTTTATCCTTTCAGTCTTCCTCACTCAGCTTCTTGCAAGTTGCTGGTGAGTCTGTGATGAAACGCGACCACTCGAGTGTGACACTTTCAGCCCAGTCAATGGCTGTATCTGATTGGAGGGAGGGGGTAGGTTACAGTTGGGGTTAAGGAGGGTCCACCATATCAGCTCCATGGCATTTTGGGGTCAGCGCTGATTAAAAACCTGTCACTTGACCCTCTGGCCACATTTCAAAGAAAAGAGAAGTGTGTTTGTGTGCATGACCATGTGAAAAGTTCATGTAGTTTATAATAGAAAAAAAAGACACGAGGTCTTTGGGGTGTATTAAAATACCACGAATAACAAAGACTTGGATGGATGGAAATCTCCATATTCAGCCGCATAAAGTACACATTTTTGGCTGTAGCGAGTAGAAGACAAACACATACACACACTTGTAAACACACAATTACCCGTCTCATCCTGGCCTATTAGAAGGCCTGGCCTTTGATCTGTGCCACTCGATTCACTGGGTCTTTTCTGACAACTCGTAAGAACATACAAAGGGATGAGGGGATCAAAGTCAAGAGGCAGGGTAAAGGTCAATACATGTGTGCCTGCATGCATGCGTGTTTGTGTGTAAAATGCCGTGTGCGCTTTGGGACAGTGACTTCAAAAACTGGACGCCTTGCTGTGCAGCCATTACGTTCAAAGGGAGGCGGGCCGCTCAGAGGGCTTTGTTTTTCTCTTGTTTATTAAGTTCTCGCTGAAGGATTTTACTTGGAAACATCCATTAAAACTGTCTGTAGTTTATGATGTCCTGGATCAGACTCTGGTTTTCATTGAGATGAAGAGAATGCTAATCTGTTGGAAGAAGCAGAGAGGACTGCGCCTTTGTTTTTTGTAAAAGTGCTAGCAATAGCATTTTAATTATAGCGGTAAAGCGATCAAGTTTTTTTTTCGATTTTTGAAGTAAGAAGCCTTCATGTGACACAGTTGTCTTTTTTCTGTGTCTTATAACTAGGAGCGTGACAATATATTCACCTTCCAAGTTGAGAGCATATACGATATTGGGTATACAAGACAATATTTTAATAATATTTCAAGAAAAACTAAGAATCCCCCTTTTTCACAATTAGAGTAAAGGTTTCAAATAACAAACTCAGTTTTAAAAACTCTATGATTAGTCTTCAGTCCAGGTTGGGCCACTCCATATGTTGAGAATTGAAAATGAACTGAAACATTTCTTTTTTTATGTTTTTTTTAAATTAGAATAAAGGTTTCATGAATCCCAAACTGTGTAATAACGTTGTTCAGTGTCTACTAAACCAGTATGTGTTAAACCAGTTTAAGTATTTTGGATCTTAAGCCAAGGGTGATCAAATGCACTTCAGATTCATGAAAAGACCTTTAAAAAAGTGAAAAGACACTTTTCTTTTTTTTTGCCATCAGAAAACTTCAGTGTTTTTAGCTAGCTACGTTACCCACATTTTCTACAGTTTGCTACATTTTCTTTCATCACGAAGACATTCTTCCTGTTATGTTTGTCACTCATTATTTTCTTTCAGTATTACCACACAAAAAGTTTAAATATCATAGAAGTTTCTTCTTTATTTAGCCAGCCTGATGCAGTGTTCTCAGTGAATCCTATGAACAAAACAGAGCAACTCAAGAACTGCTTCCTTTTTTACGTCAAAATAAGAGTCTCAGGCATAGATACAGAGTGTCAGAATTAAAGCAGTAAACCTTCACAGCTTACAATGACTTTACCAGCGAGGTTGTGACACAGCAACAATAGTACTTTGTGAAACAGACCTTACTCTGATGAAAATATTGTTTTTTTAATATGTAAAGATTTTCTTACACTCCAACTTGTAACTCATTAGACAATAGCTGATTGATTAATAGATTGGTTGTCTGGCAACATCTCCTTCAGTCTCCACTGTGTTTTCAACAATGCTGAAAGAAGCAAAATCTGTTAAACTGAAGTAGTAAACATACTGACTTCCTGCATAACAAACAGACAATGAAATATGTATTTGATAAAAAGTATAACTTAATATTAAAAAGGTATTTTGAAGAAGACCAGCGCTTGACTTTTACAAGATTTGGTTGCTTAAAGATCCATTACACATAACCAGATCACATTTTCAACCAATTTAAAATCTTTGTTCATTAAATTAAAACAGTAAAAATAAAATCTATTTAATGGCACTTGTAATTCCTTTTATAAAAACAGTGATAACATCAAACAAACTTACTGTTTTTTGTGAAATGGTTATGTTTTGTGATTTAATCTCGGGGGCATGCTTAAGGTGCTGTTGATGGAGGACTTCAACAAGAGAGTCTGCGTGGTTGGGGGCAATGCAGAAGCAGGAGATCATGCAGGCTACCATTTATGCAAGAACCTCCACTGCATCCAATTTCTCATGTGTAGGACTTAAGGAAGCATTATGGGTAGTTTGGGTTTGAGAGAAGATTCTGGGTGAAATATGCACAATATGTTCTGTATGAGTCAAACTTGTTTCCTGTCATGACATTTTTTAATTTTATTGTTTTATAATAGGTTCTTTTCCTATGCTGAGGGAACTTACAGAAGAGGAGAGGCAACAGATTCTGCACTCCTCTGAGTTTCAAAGCTTTTTCGACTGTAGCATTCGGGTGATGGAGAGAGCGCTTGCTGAGGACAGCGACATCTTCTTTGACTACAGCGGCCGTGACCTTGAGGACAAAGAGGGGTGAGGATCATTGGAAAACTGAGATACATCCTGCAAAAGTTCTAATAAAGTTTGAATCCCATTGTTCAAAATAATTATTTTTTTAATATTTTAATAATTGATGTGGATACGATCTAGCTCAAAATGCATTTGGTCTGCATATGCATCTATTGATACTTTTCCAAATCACTAAATTTGCTAAGAGTGACTCAAACCCACCGTGTCCCTCTTGGGGCCTAGGAACTGCTTTGTTCTTTGAAAAGCATGTCTTCATAGTGAGGTCATACTCAGATGGTTAAAGATTCCTGTGAAGTGACATCTATCGCTTCTTACACAGTGTTCTCTCGCAATCTGAGCGACTGCTTTCAAAATAGAGGTTATCAAAGCGTTGGTTGAAGTTTTTCTAGCCAGAAGTGCAAAGCTGTTTTAGGTTACTGCTCTGCTATTATGGAAGAATTGCTTTTACTGATTTACTTCAACTTTGACCGCTGTAGCCACAGCGAAGTATAAAACCTGTGGTCAAATAAAGATTATGTCTAAAACAGGCCGTAGCCCATTGCTCAAGTTCGGACCTGTTATTTTTTGCTTCCCAACAAAGTGCTTTTAAGAGCATAAGTACATAACCCACATTCCACTGCCTTGTTTCATTACATACAGTCTCACCCAACATGGTAAGAATGGTGCGTTTATATTTTGTTAATAAGCACTCCCAAAGAGTGTGTAGTCCAGTCACTTTGTCCTCTCAGTGTTGACATGGATCGCATGGCCAACAAATAACTTCTTGTACAGCTTGCTGCTGTGGCCAGTGACATAACAGAATAACATGAAGTTTGACCCCAGGGAATATTCTCATCGCTGGCTTAAATTACAGACTCTGTAAGATGAAAAGCAAGGCACACAGTTTTCTTACTGCTCTTTAGGAGATGTAAAACAGTTTTAGTTTGTTTGGGTCCTATGGAGGGATTTAGACAATACCAGTGAGACTACACATTTGGTCTCAGTTATGAATATGTAAGGAAAAAATGAATGCATCTATGATTTGATTGGTCAACACTAAGAATGCTTACAGTGCATTTGGAAATTATTTTAATGGAGTTTTATGTAATAGAGTAACACAAATGTTGTGTGCAATTGTGAAGTGGTAAAGGACAGATGGGTTTCTGCATTATTTTTAAATACTTAAAAAATCTCTCAACCTACCTAAACATCCCGAAACCTGACAGCCCAGGCAAGAAGAACCTTAATTAGAGAAGCAGCAAAGAGGCCAATGGTGTCTCTGGGGCTGCAGCAGAGATCCACATCTCAGGTGTAAGAATCTGTCATCAGGATAACTAATAATCATGCACTTTGGAAGCTTAACAAGAAGAAAGAAAGCCAAAAGAAGTCGCATTGAGGCGAATACATGTAGGGGACAGAGTAAACATGTGGAAGAAAGTGCTCTAGGCAGGTCAGACCAGCATTAAACATTTTGGTTTACATGCAATTAGCTTTTTTGGGGAAATCTAACACTCCACATAAACCTGAACACACCATCTCTGCTGCAGATGGATGGAACTAAGTACAAAGCAATCATGGAAGAAAGCCTGTCAGAGGCTTAAAAAGACTTTAAACTGGACCGGAAGTTCTAGCAGGAAACCAACCATAAACATGCAGCCAAAGCAACAATGTTGTTATATAATATTTTATGGTTTAAAACAAAGCATATGTATGTGTTAGAATGACCCAGACATAGTTCAGAACTAAATCAAGTTCAAGCTAATTCTGGACTTAAACATTGATGTTCACAGACGCTCTCCATCTGATTTAACTGAGCTTCAGGTATAATGCAAATATGAATAGGCAAAGGCTTTAGCTTTTAAAGACCTAATTACATTATTCGGGTTGATGTGTTTTGCTTCATTCTCTTCTCCATCATTAGCCACTAGCAGGTACATTCTTTTCAAATGTATGTTTTTGGAATAGGTTGCAGATCTGCACTTCAGTTTGGATTATTACATCACCTCAGATTTTATCATCTTGTCTGCTTTCAGAGACTTGGGAAGCGGCTCTAGTTTGTCCTTCAGCAGACTCTTTTATGATGAGCACTGGTCCAAACATCGTGTTATTACCTGTCTTGACTGGTCCCCTCAGGTGAGGCCGGAAATTGTTTGTGTTTCAATATAAATCCCATCTAATAACGCCACATAACATTGTTAATTATTCGATAAGAAATCAGTAGTTCGGCTGGCTGCAAACCTTCACGTTTAATTTCCTCTCTTTTTGTTTTTAGTATCCCCATCACACTACTGCGCATCTGCCTTAAGTTTTAGTAGCAAAGGAAGACATGATGACATGTTAAAAAATTTCATCGCATGCCCGCTCCAACTCTCACATGCCATGTATGCTCACATGTGCACCACTGCTGCAATATCAACGCAAGTAGCAACAGTGACCTATTAATACAGTCACATTAAATAAATTTGAAAATCATTGAAAAGTTAATTTACTTCAGTAACTCAATTCATTAACAGCTAATGAATGACATTTAAGATTAGAATATTAAATTAGACCAATAAACAAAAAATTAAAAGCTTTGTTTATTGGTTTGTATAGTATCTCCTTAAAGGTTATTTTCAAAAGGTACTTTAATTTGACAAGCCTCATCTTAACATATATTCTATTTTATTGAATATGACTGTATTACTTAGTCTTACACTAATCTCTGCAGATACTTTACTCACCTCTGAATGCGGAATGGTGGAAACTGCAAGTAAAGATGGCAATATGGCTTACTGTCTGACTAATTTGGCTGATAATTATCTGACCACTTAGGGGCACTCATACAGTATTGACCTTTCAATTTCAGCTGGTCAGTTGATCAATTTTTTTTTTTATTTTTTGGTTTATTATCATTATTATTTTTAGTATCTACCGGTTATTTATACATTTGAAGCACATGACAGATGGTGATGTCATGGAAAAGTAATGTACCCTGTGATGATGCAGCAGCACAGTGTGAATTCCACAACACTGATCCCAGTATGTATGCACTAATCAGAACGGGAGAAAATTAAGAGCTACATTTATAGTTAAAGGACATGACACGACTCGATGTTTCACAAAATCCTCTTCATTTCCTCATGTTTAGATACACCTCCACGTGTTTTTCTATACGTCAACATTATTGAAAGAAACAGTTTGACAGCAGTTTAAAGAAGGATATGGGAAGAGATGTTTTTTTAATTTAAACATATGCATCTCTTTCTTCCTTTTTCCATTCTCTCTTTCAGTATCCTGAATTACTGGTTGCCTCTTACAATAACAACGAAGATGCTCCCCACGAGCCAGATGGTGTTGCCCTTGTGTGGAACATCAAGTTTAAGAAGGTTACACCAGAGTATATATTTCACTGCCAGGTACTGTACCTTTAAAACATCACACACTTCCATTAGTGTACAGTGTAATAGCACTGCTAATGGGATTGTTTTCTTAGTATATTCTTTAGCACCACATGCATTCATCTGACATTTTAAATTGAAAAAGGACCAGTGGAGGACAGTTTTAAAAGAAACTGTGGTTTAAGTGAAATAGAAAGCTCATGGACGGGTGTGACGCTAATCGCAAATGACACAAAGAAACTTGATGGAAGGAGCAGAGAGGGAGCAGAATGATTGAGGGGGAGGACCGTTAAAGGTCCCATCAAACAAGCAGGGCCATGTAGAGATGTCTCAGTCGTAAAAAGATGTGGTGTACCGCTTTCTAATCCAGCACTGCATGTGTGCCTGTTAGCCCACCCATGCCGATCCTCCCATAGAGACTCTGTAATAAGTCTTCCTCATACAAAACTGTGAAAATCACTTGTACTAATGATCTACTTTGCTGTTTAAGTGATGTTTGAAGCAGGCATACACTCTCCCTTTCAAGGTTCATCCACATATACTTATGAATGCATATATGGAAACATTTCCAGCTCCACAGTGAAATTTTTAGAGCACCCAATTCTTTTGAAGCACCATCATTTAGGCTGCTGCTGAAATGCATGTGGTTGCACGGACATGTTATAGCTATGCATTATGTCGCTGCAGCATTGTGTAGAGTTTCCATGTGGTTCTCTGATGAGGGCATTCTAGAGATAGGGTGAAGAGCTCGGTCATCCGAGAGGGGCTCGGAGTAGAGCTGCTGCTCCTCCACATCGAAAGGAGCCAGTTGAGGTGGCTCGGGCATCTATATCGGATGCCTCCTGGACGCCTTCCTCGTGAGGTGTTCCAGGCACGTCACACTGGAAGGAGGCCCAGGGGACGGCCCAGGACACGCTGGAGGGACTATGCCCAAGGCGTGGGAACGCCTTGGGCTCCACCCGGAGGAGCTGGAGGAGGTGTCTGGGGAGAGAGACCTCTGGGCGTCACAAGTATTTAAAAACCATGTGTCCTTTTCCTTCTGTTACACTATAATACACTTTTTGTTGGTCTATTACAAAAGGATCCCAATCAGTGCTAATACTGTGATAAAACTGAGCAGTTTACTTTTCTACATACTTGTTTCTATTTAGGACTGATGCTGAGAGGGAAGAAAGGTCCCGACCATGACTCAACTAAATGTTCAATGTAACCTATCCTGTCAGTTACTGTGGTCAGGGCCTTTGCCTTGTTATTTTCATAAGAAGTAAAAAAAAAGTAATTCTCAAAAACAACAAAAATTCAAGGACGAAAAGTGGACTTTCAAATTTAAGATTAAGTAAATAAAGAATGAGGAATTATGGAAAGTGGGAGAAAAGTTTTTTCTTGTCCAAACAGAATGGAGGCTCTAGTTAGCTGTGGATTATATGGCTCTAAATGTGCAAGCATATTCTGCTGCTTAACCCCCCAAAACCACAGGGCCTAGTACCCCCTCCTAACTTTTTTTTAATTTCCTTTTTGACTTCCACGTCTGTGTGTAGCAAGAGTAACAAAGTCTAGCCATATGCTTTTCCCATGCATCTGTAATTCTACAAGCTATTGGCTAAACCCTTACAACCCACTCACACAAGCATATATTGCACACTGCGTAACACCACCTTGCTGCGATTGGCAAATTGTCACGATTAGTGCAACAGAGGAGCCCAGAATGCATAAAAGTAGGCAGCATGACGGTAGGTGAAAAGAATTATTCTTTAGAAAAAACAAAAACTCACTCAAAAGAGGAGGCAGGAACAAAACAATAAACGGGCAGGCAAGACAGGCAAAGCATGGTCCGAAAAACAAGGTGACATGATCTGAAAATGTTTCCGCGATGAGTAACAGAACAGGTGTGTATTTATGGAGCGTGAACCAGGTGAAGCAAGAAGACAGATTAGCTAGGTGCAGGTGAACCGAATCAAGTTGATTGACAGGTGAAAACAAAACGTGGCTAGAGCAGAACGGAAATCCAAGGATACAAACTAATAGAAATAGAAAAACACATGAAACTAAAGCATAACCAGATCCAAAAACCTAACTTGACAAAACATGAACTTGAAGACAAAAACTAAAGCATGACCAGGAAAATAATAAACAGAAGCATGATTCAAAACCTTTACTGTGAGAAACATATGAGGAAAAACCCCCAACCAAAAACCAAACAACCCCAAATCATAACAGCAAATACTACTTAGCCCCCAGATTTTTGTTTACCTGATGGATGGGTAGGTAGATCTCTGAACTCTGTATGTATGAATGTGTAAAGTTTGGTGTGTGTACTAAAGAATACCAGGGTAGCTTGAAATGGACAAGTTTTTCGATGAGGTTGGATTTAGCATCAGGGTTTATTGTTTGAGACTATGATTTATTGAAAGTTAGATTTTTTGGGCTAAAGTCAAGCTTCTTTATCTCTTTCTTGGCAACGTGTGTCTTTGGAACAGACATAGTGAGGCAAATCCTGAGCTTTTCAGTAAGCTTTAAAGTTTTTTAAAATAGGATTAATTGGCTCACCAAGGAGGGGAGGACTTAGCTGAGGGACGTAT